>JAFFST010055434.1:14302-30633 GCA_022414735.1 Noturus placidus
AGGCGTCAAAGCTCAGAGTCAGCAGTTCACACTGCTGGGGGGGGGGGCACGAGAAAGAGAGAGAGAGAGAGGGAGAGAGAGAGAGGTAGAGAGGTAGAGAGAGAGAGAGGTAGAGAGGTAGAGAGAGAGAGAGAGAGAGAGAGAGGTAGAGAGAGAGAGAGAGAGAGAGAGAGGGAGAGAGAGAGAGAGAGAGAGAGAGAGAGAGAGAGAGAGAGAGAGAGATGGAGTAAGAGAGTTAGAGAAAAACAAAAAGATATATAGAACTGCAAAATGAACAGGATAAAAACTAAGAGAGACATTTATAGCACTGAAAGACGGCTTGATGCAATGAAAGCAGCACCAATAGTACAGTACGTGTGTGTGTGTGTGCGTGCGTGTGTGTGTGCGTGCGTGTGTGCGTGCGTGTGTGCGTGCGTGTGTGTGTGCGTGCGTGCATGTGTGTGTGTTTGGATATTAGCCTCTTCCTGTCCTCTGTGTTCACTGAGTCGAGTGCCAGGTTCTCCACAGTGCCTGGCATGGGCTGTGTATGGGACAGAAAACTCTCGCTTTGTCTCACAGCGCTGTGTGTAGAAGATTCTGGACTCGCCGCCTGCGGCTTTCTGATCAGCGATGTTTAATATTTATACACACAGATGCTTTATTGTGCTGCTAATAAAAGAAAAGTGGCAAATTTCCCTAATAATAATAATAATAATAATAAGAAGAAGAAGAAGAAGAAGAAGAAGAAGAAGAAGAAGAAGAAGAAGAAGAAGAAGAAGAAGGACAATACTTATTTTAAATTAAACCTATGCATTAAATGAAGAAATCTCTACCATTACAGGACATTAAATGGTATAAAGTGACAATTTTGAATTCACAGTTTAATACATTTCTGCCCACGATATAGTTTATTTTAGTTCATCTAAAGAAACTGTGTGTGTGTGTGTGTGTGTGTGTGTGTGTGTGTGTGTGTGTGTGTGTGTGTTGCGATCTAAATAGACCCATTTAAAGGTATTAACTCGATGTGTAACAGTCCACCTACAGTTATTCTGTGGGTGGTAATGGGAATAAATCTCACACCATCACGCTAACACTTTAATTAAACACGTCTATCTATAGACCCCTGCGTCCACGACGGAAACTCTGAACTACACATCACCTGGAAGCTGCTCGTTTCAGTCGTGAGATCACAAATGTGGACAAGTTTAATTGAAAGAAAGAAAGAAAGAAAGAAAGAAAGAAAGAAAGAAAGAAAGAAAGAAAGTCGATAGGGGGATGGATGGAAGGATATAGAACATAATTTGTAGACATTCTTACTGCAGATAAAGTGATCGAAGAAATGACAACCACATGGTAGATGGAGGGATAAAAACATGACTGGATTTAGGAGTACTGGACAAAAGACAGAAAGAAAACAGGATAGATAATAGATGGGTGGATGAATGAATGAATAGAAAGGACATAAAGGCAGAAACCATAAAGAATAAAGAAACAACTGCATGTTCTCGGTTAGAGGGATGGAGAAGGAAAGAAAGAGCAAGAGAGAGAGAGTGAGTGAGAGAGAGAGAGAGAGAGACAGAGAGAGAGTGTGTGTGTGTGTGAGAGAGAGAGTGATAGAGTGAGAGAGAGAGAGAGAGAGAGAGAGTGAGAGACAGTGAGAGAGAGAGACAGAGAGAGAGTGTGTGTGAGAGAGAGAGATAGAGTGAGAGAGAGAGAGAGAGAGAGATAGAGGGAGTGAGAGAGAGAATGAGAGAGAGAGATAGAGGGAGTGAGAGAGAGAATGAGAGAGTGTGAGAGAGAATGAGTGAGAGAGAGAGTGAGAGACAGTGAGAGTGAGAGAGAATGAGTGAGAGAGAGAGAGAGTGAGAGACAGTGAGAGGGAGAGAGTGAGAGAGAGAGAATGAGAGACAGAGAGAGAGTGTGTGTGAGAGAGAGAGAGATAGAGCGAGAGAGTGAGAGAGAGAGACAGAGAGAGTGTGTGAGAGAGAGAGAGACAGAGAGAGAGAGAGAGAGAGAGAGAATAATCAGAAACGTCTCACAGTACCAGTGGCAGTAAAATGTACACTAATGAGACAAAAACTAAATCTGGCCAGTAGGGGGCGCTCGGTTGAGAAGTGTTATGGAAAATGAAATGCTGGCTTCATCGATGCAAGTTACAATTAAAATAGAAATGGCTCAGTATCTTAAAGCAGACGATATTTATGGAGGAAAGGATCGGTGGATGTTTATTAATGAACACACGAGGTTGTAGACTGTAGCGTAGCGGTTATCGTCCTCCACATGCAGAGAGACGGTACAGTCCACAATCTCCTACATTATTAATAAATAGGCACAATAAGATAAATAAAAGCAACACTTGTGCTCACAGGATCGTGAGACTCTTCTGCAATAAAACAGCAAGCTTCAGGGCTACTCAGGCTTTGTGTCTTTGATAAATCCAGACGAAAGGAGAAGAAAAGCAGTTCATCCTCCTCTGAAAGCTAAATCAGTTTGGCTAAGACTCTGAGCAGAAGCGTGCTGAGATTCTTCAGAAAAGTTGAAAAAGGGACTCATACGACTGGGTTAATCATTTCTTACATGACAAACAGAGGATCATGCTGAGATGAAGAAGGAAAGAAGGAATGAACGAAGAATGGATGGATGGATGAGTAAAATATGGATGGATGGATGGATGCGTGGATGGGTAAAGGATGGATGGATGGATGGATGAGTAAAGGATGGATGGATGGATGGATGATGAGTAAAGGATGGATGAGTAAAGGATGGATGAGTAAAGGATGGATGGATGGGTAAAGAATGGATGGATGGATGGATGGATGGATGAATGAGTAAAGGATGGATGAGTAACGGATGGATGGATGGATGGATGGATGATGAGTAAAGGATGGATGAGTAAAGGATGGATGGATGGATGGATGATGAGTAAAGGATGGATGGATGGATGGATGGGTAAAGAATGGATGGATGGATGGATGGATGAATGAGTAAAGGATGGATGGATGGATGGATGGATGGGTGGATTGGGTAAAGAATGGATGGAAGGATGGATGGATGGATGGGTAGATGGGTAAAGAATGGATGATAGGATGGATGGATGAGTAAAGGATGGATGGATGGATGGGTAAAGAATGGATGGATGGATGGATGGATGGATGGATGGATGGATGTATGGATGGATGAGTAAAGGATGGATGGATGGGTAAAGATTGGATGTATGGATGGATGTATAGATGGATGAGTAAAGGATGGATGGATGGATGGATGAGTAAAGGATTAATGAATGGATGGATGAGTAAAGGATGGATGGATGGGTAAAGAATGGATGGATGGATGGATGAGTAAAGGATGGGTGGATGGGTAAAGAATGGATGGATGGATGGATGGATGGATGGATAGATGGATGGGTAAAGAATGGATGGATGGATGGGTGGATGGATGGGTGGATGAGTAAAGGATGGATGGATGAGTAAAGGATGGATGGATGGATGGATGGATGGATGGATGGATGGATGGATGGATGAGTAAAGGATGGATGGATGGATGGATGAGTAAAGGATGGATGGATGGGTGGGTGGATGGGTAAAGGATGGATGGATGGGTAAAGGATGGATGGATGGGTAAAGGATGGATGGATGGGTAAAGGATGGATGGATGGATGGATGAGTAAAGGATGGATGGATGGATGGATGAGTAAAGGATGGATGGATGGATAGATGGATGAGTAAAGGATGGATGGATGGATGGATGGGTGGATGGGTAAATAATGGATGGATGGATGGATGGATGGATAGATGGAAGGGTAAAGAATGGATGGATGGATGGGTGGATGGATGGGTGGATGGATGAGTAAAGGATGGATGGATGGATGGATGGATGAGTAAAGGATTAATGAATGGATGGATGAGTAAAGGATGGATGGATGGGTAAAGAATGGATGGATGGAAGGATGGATGGATGGGATGGATGGGTAAAGGATGGATGGATGGGTGGTGGATGGATGGGTGGATGAGTAAAGGATGGATGGATGGATGGATGAGTAAAGGATTAATGAATGGATGGATGAGTAAAGGATGGGTGGATGGGTAAAGAATGGATGGATGGATGGATGGATGGATGGATAGATGGATGGGTAAGTAAAGGATGGATGGATGGGTGGATGGGTAAAGAATGGATGGATGGATGGATGGATGGATGGATGGATGGATGGAAGGATGGATGGATGGATGGATGGGTGGATGGATGGGTGGATGGATGGATGGATGGGTGGATGGATGGGTAAAGGATGGATGGATGGATGAGTAAAGGATGGATGGATGGATGGATGGATGGATGGATGGGTGGATGGATGGATGGGTGGATGGATGGGTGGATGGATGAGTAAAGGATGGATGGATGGATGGATGGGTGGATGGGTAAATAATGGATGGATGGATGGATGGATGGATAGATGGAAGGGTAAAGAATGTATGGAAGGATGGATGGATGAATGGATGGGTAAAGAATGGATGGATGGATGGATAGATGGATGAGTAAAGGATTAATGAATGGATGGATGAGTAAAGGATGGATGGATGGGTAAAGAATGGATGGATGGATGGATGAGTAAAGGATGGATGGATGGGTGGGTGGATGGATGGGTGGATGGATGGATGGATGAGTAAAGGATGGATGGATGGGTAAAGGATGGATGGATGGATGGATGGGTGGGTGGACGGATGGATGGATGGATGGATGGATGGGTGGGTGGGTGGATGGGTGAATGAGTAAAGGATGGATGGATGGATGAGTAAAGGATGGATGGATGGGTGGATGAGTAAAGGATGGATGGATGGATGGATGGATGGATGGATGGATGAGTAAAGGATGGATGGATGGATGGATGAGTAAAGGATGGATGGATGGATGAGTGGGTGGATGAGTAAAGGATGGATGGATGGATGAGTAAAGGATGGATGGATGAGTAAAGGATGGATGGGTGGGTGGATGGGTAAAGGGTGGATGGGTGGGTGGATGGGTAAAGGGTGGATGGATGGGTGGGTGGATGGGTAAAGGGTGGATGGGTAAAGGGTGGATGGATGGGTGGGTGGATGGGTAAAGGGTGGATGGATGGGTGGGTAGATGGGTAAAGGGTGGATGGATGGGTGGGTGGATGGGTAAAGGGTGGATGGATGGGTGGGTGGATGGGTAAAAGATCGGTTTTAACTCGGAGCTAAACTATTTCATTAGTGAACATGAATAAAACATGATATTAGCCTTGTGGACGGTGAAGCGGAGGACAGGACCGGAGACGAGACCGAGTCTAGCATCAACCTGTGTATTAGCCATGCATTAACCATGTGCTCGTACTTCAGCCACGGACAGAAAAGATTTCCAAAATGAAGACTGCGTGAAAAATGCATTTAGAATAAACGAGAAAACCGCAAGAAACGGCGTAAAAACCTTCCAACCCTAACCGTATTAGCGTGTCTGTCAAATTCATTTTCATTAGCGTCCTTACTGGCTTCTTTGCATAAATAACTAGGCAACTGTTTAGCTGTCTGTAAAGTCTACAGTAGCTCCCCGAGGTCTCCAGACTCGGCTCGGAAATGTCAGCTATACGTATAGGATAATGAGCTGGTAAAGTCCCTGTACTTACTGAAATCCCTGCTCTGTGCTAACAGGCCTTCAATTAACACCTCGCACAGAGACACGGAGAAACACAGTGCGGGAAAAACAATCCCAATCTAATAACAGCTCAGATTAACCAGTGTAGCTAGTAACAGTAGCCTCCTGTGACCATCCACCATGCAGATACAACTCATCCGTTAGTTCTGTAACGTCATTAACATCATTATCTATGATGCACTGTATACCTTCCAGCTAACCTTTTATATTTTCCTTCATTAGCTGATTAGCTAGAGGTGCGCATTTTAGATTAGCTAGTGTGGCTACTTAACATACTGCCTTACAACCGCCTATTCGACAGTACATAGAATAGATATTGTATACACTGTAGCTGCTCGAGAAAAGTGCCTTTTTAAGGTAGGACATGTGGGCGGCTGTGGCTTAGTCGGTGGAGCGGGTTGTCCACTATTCCACTAATCGTGGGGTTAGCGGTTCGAATCCTGGCCCGGATGACTCCACATGCCAAAGTGTCCTTGGGCAAGACACTGAACTCTAAGTTGCCCCCGATGGCAAGCTAGCGCCTTGCATGGAAGCTCTGCTACCATTGGTGTGTGAGTGTGTCTCATTTGTAAGTCACTTTGGATAAAAGCGTCTGCTAAATGAATAAATGTAAATGTAAATGTAGGACATCTGTGTTCTGAGGGTTCCTTCCGTGGACCTGTGAAGGAGTTCCTAAGGTCATGCCTATGATCATGGTTTCAACAACTCCTAGTAAACTTCATTAAGCGTGGAGAGGAGTTTGAAAGCAGAAATCTGAGGACCGTGGAAACAAAGAGAATTGGAACATTGGACACTGGACTCTGGAAACACCATGCCATGGGGGGACAGGTCTGCGTGACACATTCAGCCAAGTCAACAAAGACAACGGGAATACAGGACCATAAAAACACGGTGCCATGGAAATACTGACCTGGCAAAATAAGTCCCTGGAAACAAGGAACTCTGGGGAAAAATAGAACTGTGGAAAACCAGGAACCGTAGAAACACGGGATCATGGGAAATGGTAATCTGGGAATACTGGACCAAAACAACACAAGAGAATGGAAACTCTGGAAACATTGTGGCGTGGGAACATAGGACCCTGGAGAATGATGACCTGGGAATCAACGCAGCATGAAACAAGGCACAGATGTTTACCCGTGTCATATTTTAATCTTTATCACCAACAGACCTGAAATATTCATCCACGCAATAACGACAAAACTCCAGTGCAGTAAACACCGCGAGCTCCGCTCCTCTGCACTGCAGAGCGCTATGAATGGCACCCAGATCCAGGACCATGTGACGCAGGTCAAAGGTCATGACTTGTGTGGGTAAACAATGCAGAAAGCCAGCTTACACACGTATTTGAGAACTAAACCCTTGAAGCAATCACAGTGCTAATGCTAATATTACTACAGCAGTGCTGGTTTGTGAAGAAGCGAGTCTTACGAGTGTGTTTGTGTGTGTCTCTCTCTCTCTCTCTCTCGCCGAGAGAATAAACCCCACGTGGAGAACGTCACGTCGCTCATGATTGTTCTTCCACTCAGAGTTCCAGCATCGTTAGTCTGATCCCACATCAGAAGGCTCTGTTTAATCATGCCATAATTACACATTTAGCTCCCAGTTGTCATCGGAATCTAATTATTAATCAAACGGCATGCCACACGCGTACACGCGCAAAATCAATCAACTGGAGGATGAAAAAACAATAAATAATAATAATAATAATAAAAAGTGTCTACCGCCAAACCCCATGAAACACCACCGTGAGATGTCACAAACTGGAGATCAGAGGAGGATAAATAAATACGCCAACAAACAGACGCTCAGGGACACACGGAAAGAAACAAACAAGCAGAACAGTGCGTCGAACGTGTCGAGATTTTACCTGCGTGAAGTTGCCCCTCCCCCAACACAACACAAAACGTCAGCAAACTGATAGAAATTCGAGGAAGCTGTGTCAAAGGTCTGGAAGTGTAAGATCTTCCTGTTCAGAGAATTGTTGTGTAATTTGTCGTTGTTGAGGGAAAATCTCGACCTGCGTGAAGTTGCCCCTCCCTCAACACAACACAAAACATCAGCAAACTGGTCTCATTCGTTTGTGCTTCGTTTGTGCTGTAAAAATGTTCGTTTGTGCTGCTTTCGTTCAGGAGATATTAACAGATTAGTTCGATGTAAGATAGATGTTAGCGTTGGCGTACAGAGCAGCCGGTCTGAGTCTTTTCTCTCACAATGCGTGTGATCAAATGCGCCAGCGCTGAACGCTAGTGAGAAAAATCACATCTAGGAGACATTTTCAGTCTTCTAAAGGCTTCACAGACCAAACCCAGTGTGTAAATGAATATCAGTCACCACGGACTGATGGTTGGCAGCGCAGATGGATTTATTGTAAAGTGCAGGGAAGACGATGCTTTCCCTGACTTCCTTAATTACCACTGCGTCATACACCAACGTGGGGAAAGCAATGGGAAACTACCCCACTACTTCTGCCGAAATGCTTTGTGGATCACATCGATGACATACATGGAGAGTGTTGACCCATAAAGTGACCAAAGGTCGGTCTCGACTAACAGGTGACAGAAAGAGAGAATACACCAACAAGCCTTCTGTGCAAACACAATACACATGAAGGAGATCACTGATGTGGCAACAAAGATCTCCTGTTCTATATAAAACATGCCAATATGATCAGCTCAGTTAATGCCTCCATCCATCCATCCATCCATCCATCTTAAACCGCTTACTCCTTTATCAGGGTCACGGGGAACCTGGAGTCTATCCCAGGGAGCATCGGGCACAAGGCGGGGTTACACCCTGGACAGAGTGCCAGTCCATCACAGGGCACAATCACATACACACTACGGACACTTTAGACACGCCCATCAGCCTAACATGCATGTGTTTGGACTGGGGGAGGAAACCGGAGTACCCGGAGGAAACCCCCGACACACGGGGAGAACATGCAAACTCCACCCACACACGGCCCTGGCAGGACTCGAACCCCGGACCCTGGAGGTTTGAGGCAGATGTGCTAACCACTAAGCCACCGTGCGCCCCCCAGTTAATGCCTTTAAATGGAAAATGCACCTTCTGTCCTTCCAGAACCTCGCGTCAGAGCTGGAGACGCAGTGGCAGGCTCGTGCGCAGTGGAACATTGCACGCTACACGGAGCAGATTGACAGCTGTCAGTCAGAGTTTGACAGACGCTTTCAAGACTTTGCTTTACTGGAGCCAGTCGCTACAGTCATGTGCTTCCCATTTAGAGACAATGTTGATTCACTCGCATCGAACATTGCAACGCTGTCTCACCTGAACTCGTCTGAAATGAAGTATACACTGTATATATATATATACATACAGTGTGTGTGTGTGTGTGTGTGTGTGTGTGTGTGAGTGTGTGTGGAAACATAATGACTTAAATGACTCAATAAATTAAGATTTAATCCAAAATGATTTTGCTTGTGAAATTGAATTATTGTGAACTATCGATCATCCTTTGACACAAATAATGGACCTTTAAAAATGAAACTTAGAAACACTTTGAACAGAAATACTTGAATTAGTGAAAGTAAATGTAAACAATGCAGTCAGTCTTGTGTGGAGAACTCAGCATGTGGGCATATTTCGCTTTTTTCTGACATTCCTGTCACTCCACATCTCAGGTCATCACACATCTCCCAGACACATGCAGACCTCCTGCAGAAGGCCACATAATGTCCAAGAGCCTCCTGGGTTAAGCCTCCTCTGAAAGCAATGACTGCCCTTAAAGTCAATCTGTCTCCTCAGAGCATCAGATTGGAGGGAAATTCACACAAAGGAAATTGTATGGAGGTGCGGAGGAGCTTCGCAGGTCCGTGTCAATCCACCCGAACAAAACAAGGTGGCACTTCTGCTGACACGTTAGAGAAAAGACTCAGACCGGCTGCTCTGTACGCCAACGCTAACATCTATCTTACATCGAACTAATCTGTTAATATCTCCTGAACGAAAGCAGCACAAACGAACATTTTTACAGCACAAACGAAGCACAAACGAATGAGACCAGTTTGCTGATGTTTTGTGTTGTGTTGAGGGAGGGGCAACTTCACGCAGGTCGAGATTTTCCCTCAACAACGACAAATTACACAACAATTCTCTGAACAGGAAGATCTTACACTTCCAGACCTTTGACACAGCTTCCTCGATTTCTATTATGTTCTGACCCTGAATTTCATAACGACTGCTTTGTCCAGAACGTCCGACCGTTAGCCACGCCCACTTTCCGATCTCGATTACCAGGGTATTGTACCGCTCTCTCTCTCTCTGTCTCTCTCTCTCTCTCTCTCTCTTGCGCTCTCTATCCCTCTTTCTCTCTCTCACTCACTCTCACTCTCTCACTCGCTCTCTCTCTCTCACTCACTCTCTTTCTCTCTCTCACTCACTCTCACTCTCTCTCTCGCTCTCTCTCTCTCACTCACTCTCACTCACTCTCACTCTCTCTCTCTCTCTCTCACTCACTCTCACTCTCTCACTCTCTCTCTCTCTCTCTCTCTCTCTCCCTCGCGCGCACGCTCGCTCTATGAATCTCGCTTGCTCTCTACATCTCTAAGCCATAGTCCTTGTTTTGTGTGTTTCCTTCCCGTCAGCTCTGTTCACCCGGTGCTGGCTTGGACTTACTGGGTTCGGCTCTGTGCCTGGATTTGGGATTTTGCCTGAGCTCACGGGAATGTTGGATGTCTGCTCCTCATATTTAGCTCTTTTTTTTTACGTTTAAAGACTCTTTTGGATCTTGAACCCTACGTGAGTCTCTGCTTCTCAGTTCTGAGATTTCACATCCACCAAGCTTCACTCTTCTATCCTCCTCTAATGAAAACGGCCGATGGGACTCTCGACACGTGAATCCGGAATGATTGACGAGTGTATAGGTGTAATCGACCTTGCAGGTGAGATGGAAAATATCCAGAAATGCAAATGAGTGTTTCAGACCTTTAGACGTTAGGCGTAGGAGTTTCACATTTTATGACTTTTGTTCCTCCCCCTAATTAACATGGCAGAGAAGTCAATCAACATCCGGAATGTTCCGCTTTATATCTTTTTGATATGTTCCAGTTAGAATTTGACGAGGGATTTTTGCTCCAGAAGCTCCAGGGGGAATATGAAGATCTCGCACGATGGCGTTTCTTCCGGTGCGCTCCGGTGATTGGACTTTCCCGTTTTAAAGAAGCGCTTGGAGAACGTTTTCGGTTTGCTAATGTGAAATAAAATCTATCAAATGTACTCCATTTAGGGTGTGTGAGTGTGTATGTGATTGTGCCCTGTGATGGACTGGCACCCTGTCCAGGGTGTAACCCCGCCTTGTGCCCGATGCCTCCTGGGATAGACTCCAGGTTCCCCGTGACCCTGAAAAGGAGTAAGCGGTTGAAGATGGATGGATGGATGGATGTACTCCATTTAGCAGACGTTCTTATCCAGACCGACTTCCATTTGATCTCAGTTTATCAAAGGGCTGAGGGCCTGAGGCCCAGCAGGGGCAGGGACTTGATCTCACAACCTTCTGATCAGAACTCCACAGTCTGAACCACCGAGCTAGCACTTTCCTGTAAGTTTCGTCCTCATGTTCTTGGTTGAAAGAGGGAAAAAAGCGAAAGTATCTCACGAGAAGGAGAGAAGAAGATCGTGATAATTAGGAAACGATTGTAAAATCCAGCTCGAGCATGCTGAGATGTGTAAAAGAATTCTTACAGAGAATCTACTAGACCGTGTTTATTTGACTACATTCTGTTTTTATAAGTAAGGAACGGATCTTTCTCCATTTTACCGCTTGTTCATCACACAGATGGAAGTTCAGCACCGTGGACAGCAGCTTCAGCAGATCCACACACAGCCAGGCCGGCATAACGGAGCAGGAGTCAGACGTTTACAGACAGGAATCAGCAACAACGTCGAGCGTTTAAAGAAAGAAAGAACTCCAACGGCACAGCCCGAGAAGATTCTAGATCCGCTGTGTTTGCATGAACCGTGTTCTTTCCACGCTGTAATCCCCCGCAGACCGGCCGCAGGAAGTCAGTAGGCCGTGCTGAAGCTGAACCTCTGGCATCGTCACACACCTCCAGTGCAAAACAAAACACCAGGAGTCACCTCCACCTGCTGAAGTTCACCAGACCAGCACGCTCAGAGACGTCTTCCTTTCTCTCTCTCTCTCTCTCTCTCTGTGTGTGTCTCTCTCTCTCTTTCTCTGTGTCTCTCTCTGTCTCTCTCTCTCTGTGTCTCTCTCGCTCTCTCTCTGTCTCTCTCTCTGTGTGTCTCTCTCTATCTGTCTGTGTCTCTCTCTCTTTCTCTGTGTGTCTCTCTGTCTCTCTCTTTGTCTCTGTGTCTCTCTCTCTTTCTCTGTGTGTGTCTCTCTCTCTGTCTCTCTCTCTCTCTCTTTGTGTGTCTCTCTCTCCTCTCTCTCTCTCTCTGTCTCTCTCTCTCTAAGGTTACACAGAGTCTATCGTTTATTCACGTTTCATTTCACAGGCCATTAATTTATACATAGAATTCTATTCTCTGGCTTTAATAAAGGACAATAAATGAATTATAAATGAAATATATTCTCTTGCATTACTCGCTCAAGGAATTATATTCTAAAGCCTCCGTGGGTCATACTGTATATAATATATAGAATTAGAATGTGATTTTATTGCATTATTCAGTCACAGATTTCCGCTCTGTTATGAGGCGTTATTAAATTAGGGAATTCTATTCTACTGCTTCATTATCATATGATTTTATTGTGTTGTCTTAATGTGTTATAGAATTTTTTACTTCGTACGTCATTGATTTCTATATTGCAGTTGTATTAGCCTATAGAATTCTATGGAAATGCCCTACTAGGTCACACAAATCTATTCTAGTGCCTTGTTGGGTTGTAACATCATTATAAGTTCATCGAATTCTGTCCTGCTGCATTATTAGGTGCCTTGTGATTAAATTCCATCCATTTATCAGTCATGGATTTTTATTCTGTTGCTTTGCTGGGTTTAAATTCTATTCTGCAGCATTACTTGTTCACAGGTTTGTACACTTTTGCCTTATTAGGTCCATTAGAATTCTATTCTCGTGTATTATTATTAGCAAATATTATTTTATTCAGCTGCCTTATTGGGTCATGTAATTCTAATCCACTCTCTTATTAAGGCATAAAACTCTATTCTCTTCTTAGGGCATATGATTCTATTTGGTGGAGTTATTGGGTCATGTAATCAAATTCTATTCTTTTATTGTAATATAATTCTATTCAGCTGCCTTATTGGGTCATGTAATTCCACTGTGCTGCCTTATTAGGTCATATAATTCTATGTATTATTTTATTGGGTCATATAATTCTAATACATTGCCTTATTAGGTCGTGTAATTCTATTCCTTTCTTTTATTGGGTCATACAATTCTATTCAGCTGCCTTATTGGGTCATGTAATTCCACTGTGTTGCCTTATTAGGTCATATAATTCTATGTATTATTTTTATTGGGGAATACAATTCTATTCGTCTATCTTATGGGGTCACATAAGTCTATTCTCTTCTCTTATATTCTCTTCTCTTCAATTCTCTTATTAGGTTATAGAATTCTATTCGGCTGACTTATTGGTTGATTAGAATTCGATTCCATTGTGTAATTAGTTATGGGTTTCTATTCTGTTGGCTTGTTGGGCCAGTGGGTATGATCCTACTGCTCTGTGATTCCGTATACTTCTATTCTGCGGTTCGTTAATCAGGCACTGAGGCTTTTTTACAGCATGGAATTCTATTGTATTGCCAGACCATGCAAACGGATTTCAGTGCTTGTTAAGGCATTTCGGTCTGAATCAAAGCACACACACATGCGGCGTTCTAAGCGTTCTTGATGGCTGCTGCTTGTTAGCACGATCGCTAATCGTTTGAGAAGTGGGAGTGTGATTAAAGGGAAAAATGATCCGGGTTTGGACTGAAATGCTCCGAGGTGTCCAGCTCAACGGGAATCTGTAAACTGGATCGGTGTTAGCACTCGTTAGCGCGCAGGTGCTACACATTAGCCAAATGGAGCTAAAAATCCCGTGATCCAAACCTCCAATTTACACAGCAAGAGAAAGTGTGGACGTGGGCTGGAAAAGTAACAGCACACACACACACACACATACACACACACACACACACACACTCTTTTGCTTGTTTACCTCAAACTATAATGAGATATGGAGGAATAACACTGCCAAGAACAGCTGAAAATGACTACCATTGAGTTTTTCGATGATGATCATGACTTCATTAGGGTTCTGCAGTAAATACTCAGTAGTATTCAGTAGCGTGTATGTTCGAGCGATGTGGACGTTTTCTCAACGGACAAGCAAGATGGCTGCCGAGCCGAGCCGGCGCTCAAGACTCCCAATCTTACCGTATTAATCTCTGAAATCATGAAGATTAATATAAACCAGAGCACGTGTTTTTGTTCTGTATTGAAATGATTCGCGTGAACAACGGAAATCTAAGCACAAGAACTTTTCATGTTCATTCGAATCAGAATCTATTGCGCTGCGATTCTACGACTCTGCGTTAAACGTAATCATCACAGCTAGGAGATGAAGAAGAAGAAAAGAACCCAGCATTTCCAGATCCACAGTTTAATGTAGAATTCATGTAGAAAGGAATGAAATCGTTAATTCATTAACTTGTGCATGTATTTACACAGTGAAACCCTGACAAAACGCTTTCTAAGTGTGTACACAAGTAAGCTAACAAAAACTAAATAATAATAATAATAATAATAATAATAACAAAGTAAGTTAGTCTGATGGGCGTGTCTAAAGTGTCTGTAGTGTACGAATGTGTGTGAGAGTGTGTATGTGATTGTGCCCTGTGATGGACTGGCACTCTGTCCAGGGTGTAACCCCGCCTTGTGCCCGATGCTCCCTGGGATAGACTCCAGATTCCCCGTGACCCTGATAAAGGAGTAAGCGGTTGAAGATGGATGGATGGATGGAAGTTACGCCACAGAATTCTATCCTTCTGTATTATTATATTCAGAATTCTATTCTGTGTTGCCAGATCCATAATTATCCTACCATTTAAATATACATACATACACACATATAAATTCTCCAAAAGATCAACAGGAAGACACATGCTCTCTCTCTCTCTCTCTCTCCGTCTCTCTCTCTCTCTCTCTCTCTCTCTCGCTCTCTCTCTCTCTCCCTCTCTCTCTCTCTCTCTGTTTCTCTCTCGCTCCCTCTCTCTCACTCCCTCCCTCTCTCTCGCTCCCTCTCTCTCCCCTCTCTCTCTCTTTCTATCGCACACACACACACACACACACACACACACACACACACACACACAGTGTACAGCACTTATGCCTGAATAATAGGAAGCATGCTTTAATATCGATTGCAGCTGGAGGTCATCGCTCACAGCCTGTAGATACGGATCGAGCACAGAACCGTATGATGATGCTCAGTTCTGTCAGAGTGATGTCACCCACATCGACCGTTATTCCACGTATCCTCCTCTGGTTTGTTATTGATATCACTTGGTCTATCATCCAGAACCTCACTCCTGATGTACCTTGTGAACGTCTTAATCCACCAGAGAGACGGAGAAACATGGATTTTCTCTTTGGTATAGTTTATTCATTTTATCTTCTTCTGCAGCTTTCTTCACTCAGTTTTCTCTCCTAACTTACCCAGGTCCAACACGACCAACACCCACGACCCATTATTTCACATCACATCATCTACAGTATAAACAGGATATACCAGTTCTTAAATCAGACTGCGATATCGGTATGACTTTCGCCATTAGGGTAATTATGGGTAACGGAGTACTGAAGAGTTCTGGATTGTTCTGGGTCAGAACGTGGTGATTAATTCCCTATAACAGCGACTCTGACCGTAGCGCAGGTTTATATTAACGCGCTCGTTCTGATACAGGGACTCGAATGAAAAAAAAAAATAATTAAATGTCAATACGGTGAAGTTTTCGGTAAGTACATGTCTATTTATTTATTGGAAGGAGCCTCCAGTGTCAGGCGTAATAAACCTGTAAGGAAGCATGTTTCACAGAACATTAACTGTACCTATAAATGGTTAAAAACTAAGGCCTTCAATAAGAATCAGTGGTAATTGTGGGTAAACTGCTGTGGTATACGAGGAATAAATCATTACATTTATGTTCTATAATAATACTTTAAGGAATTTATTTTATCTTGATAAGTGGAATTGAGAACCGTCGCAGAACCGTGAGCGAGCGCGAGAAACAAGACGGTGAGAATATTAGATATGAAAACGCATCGCATGAGAATGAGCTTTTATTTCTGATGCTTTAATGCTTAACTTTAAGCGCGGAGATCAAAGTCACCTTAAATCCAAGTTAAACACGACATTAGCACCATGCTAACGTACGCAAACCAAGCGTCGTGGTGTTAAACCGCACACGTCATTTCCTGTTTCCGTGGCGATCGCCGTGACATCCTCAGTGCTTTCCAATACAAAGAAACCGGTGTCTTTAACGCCAAGACACTTTATATTTATAGACATATAATATATATATATATATATATATATATTTACATTTACATTTACATATTTAGCAGACGCTTTTATCCAAAGCGACTTACAAATGAGACACACACACACCAATGGTAGCAGAGCTGCATGCAAGGTGCTAGCTTGCCATCGGGGGCAACTTAGGGTTCAGTGTCTTGCCCAAGGACACTTCGGC
>JAFFST010055438.1:8859-11359 GCA_022414735.1 Noturus placidus
CCACTTCATGATTGTGTCCCACCTGTTGTTGATTCTTCACAAAAAATTACAGTTTTATATTTTTATGTTTGAGGCCTGAAACGTGGCAAAAGGTCGAACAGTTCAAGGGGGCCGAATACTTTCGCAAGGCACTATATGTATTAATCTACTCATGTACCTGTGCACATGTTTACTTATGTACTACACTCATGGGCAAAAAAAAAAAATGGTCCAAGCACAAAATGGCAGAAATATTAAGCTTATAATAGTGTTAATAACAAATAATTGCCCTAAAAATGAGTACGGGAGAACTGCAGCAATCGTAAACGAGCAAACGGTGGCACAGGAGGTCTCAAGAGTGCATTTGTTTCATTCTTGCTAATTGACCAATGATTTGTTGTTAAGAGCATTAAAAGCGTAATATTTTGCCATTTTGGACTCGACCCATTTTATATTTTTTTGCACGGGAGCGTACATACTTATGTACTTACTCCCTTACATATATAATTATCTACTAACCTACTTATGTACGTACTTACTTATGTACTCACCTACTCACCTACGTACGTGCTTATTTATTTATTTATTTATTTATTTTAATAAACTTTAAGAAACTCACTGCTTATTATAATCTACATATCAGTATCACATACTGTCCCATCACCAGTCTCCTCTCATGTGATTAAAATGCAGTGAAGACACTTTAGAAAACCACACAAGAGTGCACCATTACAAAACGATGACAGTGGAAGTGTGTGTGTGTGTGTGTGTGTGTGTGTGTGTGTGTGTGTGTGCAGAATCAGGCGTTTCAGCTGGCCTCAATAATTTCCTCAGCATTGGGGGAAATTTGAGGCTGAAATAGCTTCCTCAATATAGACTCAATATAGAAAATATGTGTGTATGTGTGTATGAAGGATGATGGTTCAGGTTACTGCATGGTGTGTGTGTGTGTGTGTGTGTGTGTGTGTGTGTGTGTGTATGTGTGTGTGTGTGTATGTACCTCACAACTGCTCAGATCCAAAAAGACTTCTTTTAGGCTGGGATTACAGGCCAGACCCAGCAACAGAGCTCTGATAGACACACACACACACACACACACACACACACACACACTAAATGAGATACTTACACACAGTCATTAGTTAATTATGAATGAATTCTTTATCCGGATTTCTGTAAAGCTGCTTTGGGACAATGCCCATTGTTAAACACGTTAGACAAATGAAAAGGAATTGTCCTGACTCGACAGACATGTGGCACACTGAACTCCTGGAGATTAATGAGACCGGACGTTTAAACGTAGAGAACAGTAGACACAGATATGAAATGTGTTATACTGCATAATGAAGGTCACAGAGATGATTATCAGGAACTGGGCTCTGTTCCTTCCTAAAATTTCTTAAACAAGTTTCACATCCCACCATGTACACACCCTGAAGTGCTGCCTGCATGTGAGGGAGAAAACTCTGTGTGTCACTGTGAGGAGAAGTGAAGAACGTGTGACCACACAGAGTGATAAACATCGGCTTTGTGTCTGTTCTTTTCACACAAAAAGCCTTGTAGTTCATCACCTTATAATATTCATGCGTTCCTTCCTTCATTCCATAATCTTTCCTTTGTTCCTTCTTTCATTCCATCTTATTTAGTTCCTTCCATCCTTCCATGTTTATTCCTTCAATCCTTCCATCCGTAATCTTTCCTTTGTTCCTCTCTTCTTTCCTTCCTCCCTTCATTCCATGCTTCCTTCCTTCCCTTGTGCTTTTCTTCAGTCCTTTGCGTGTTAGTTTGTTCATTCCATCTTTTCTTTGTTCCTTCCATCTTTTGCCCTTCCTTCCTTCCTTCCTTCCTTCCTTCCTGCCCTTCTGCCTTTATTCATGCCTTCGTTCTTTCATTTGTTCCTTCATTCCTTGTATCCTTTCTTCCCTCCTACACCTTTCTTAGTTCCATCTTTCTTTTTGATTCTTCCTTCCTTCCCACAATTCGTTCCTTCATTCTTTGTTCTTTCCTACCTTCCTTTGTTCCTTCCTTCCTTCCTTCCTTCCTTCCTTCCTTCCTTCCAATGCTCGAGACTTCAGGTAATTATCCAAACACTGTGTACTTCACCGTAGTTACTGTATTAAGTTGCTCCTGTTTTATGGTATGTAAACTATATAGAGTTGGGTGTAAAGACTCTACTGTCCTGTTTGTTCCAGCGTGACCTCCGAGTCTCGATATTTCATCCCGCTACACTTTCATCTGAATGGGGGGATAATAAAAAACCGAATATCTTTACGGGACTCACTTGAGGGCCTCTGGAGGCAGTTTGGTGCCGGACAGGATGATGGTGTTGAGGGCCAGAGCGGTGCTGAAGAACTGCTTAAAGGAGGAGGGCAACTCCTTTCCTTTCCTACAGGGGGCGTGCAAGAGATAATAACAAAGAAATAATGAACCACAACATTGATCATGTTTACGTTTTACTGGAGAACGCATTGTGCATTTCTTACTTAATACTCAAGATGCTCTTGGACATGTTGAGGACAGA
>JAFFST010055438.1:16359-18859 GCA_022414735.1 Noturus placidus
CAGCCTTTCTCCAGCGGAAATTATGTATGGAACCCGAGCAGAAAAGAACAACCACTGTCAAAGAGTAGGACATTGTTATACACTGTAGCGTGATACACGTTTACTGAGATATCGGGGTATCTGTTTCTAATGCTTAAAAAACATTCCAAGCTCTGATTTATTATAACATTTATCCATAAATCCATTTTCTGTACCGCTTATCCTACACAGGGTCGCAGTGAGCCTGGAGCCTTTCGTAGGGGTCAGGCGGCGCAAAGCAGGGGACACTCGGGATAGGGTGCTTACCCATAGCACGGCACAATCGCACACTACGGACAATTTAGAGATGCCAGTCAGCCTACAACGCATGTCTTTGGACTGGCGGAAGAAACCGGAGTACCTGGAGGAAACCCCGAAGTACGAGGAGAACATGCAAGCTCCGCACACACACAGGACAGCGGCGGGACTCGTACTCAACCCTGGTGGTGTGAGGCAAACACGCTAATCACTAAACCACCGTGCGCCCCTCTTATTAGATTTACATAAATTAGAACTTTCCATAAATTTACATAGATTTACATAAATTAGAAAGTTTACGCAACACTATTTTGCTTGTATCACATATATATATTTCAATGATATTATGTTTTGTCATATTGTCAAGCACAAGCTTAAATATTATTTACAAGTCTGATGGCTTTAACGCTAATGAACAAAAACTCGTCTACAACCGGAACCTTCCCAAACAATAGAGGACTCAATTATGCACTTCTATATTGTGTCGCTACTGGACGTGCTACTCGCACACACATATCTGACACACGATAGCAGAAAAGAAATCCAGTCCCTCATTTTCCAACTCATTTTCCATGCTGAAAGTGACTTAATGCACGAGCTGCTGTGGGTTTTTGATCTCGGCTTGGCCCGTGTCCATGTTGCACAGCAGCTGTGTTAGATTATTACATACGAATACAGACTGAAGTTTAAACAGATGAAGAGAATCACACCTGGCCTGGCCTGCTGCTGCCCACCGCTTGGATGTCAAAGAAATTGAAGCTTTGTTCTATCTGGAAAAAAATAACAAATAATCAAAAAAAAAAAAAAAAAACAAAGCAGAGTGTTAGATTAGAATGAGCAATGTGTAAGGGTGGTACCCACAAACAAATGAATAATTAAACTTTTAATACATAAAAAAAAAACAGTTTAGAACATTTGGCCACCAGACAGGTGTATAACTGTCAGAGAGATTTACATATTCCACCCGGATAGATAAACGAACCACCCGTTATATACAAAGAGGAACATACACACACACACACTATAAGGAAAAACTACTTTCTAAGGACTTAGGGTTAGGTACTTGAAAGTTTTAAAATCACTTAGGAATACAGTTGAAGTTTGAAAGAGAAAAAAAAACAATCAAACACTTAATGGTACATGGAACACTTATATAACACTTTATCCAAACTGCGTCTCATTCACCCATTCACACACACACACACACACACACACTATTGGTAGCAGAGCTGCCATGCAAGGCGCTAGCTTGCCATCAGGGGCAACTTGGGGTTCAGTGTCTTGCCCAAGTTCACTTCAGCATGTGGAGTCACGTGGGCCGGGAATCGAGCCACCAACCCTACGATTAGTGGACAACCCGCTCTACCACCTGAGCCACAGCCGCCCAGAAGCTTGGTCGTCTAGCGGCAGAGTTTCCACTCATTGCAATCAGTAATTTGGTCACGCAGCATGCATTCGAATGTGCCGTAGTGGATGCGTGGGTATGTGCAGTAATGGCAAGTATGTCTGTGAGCATGAATATGAAGACACTGACCAAGCTGGCAGCACGAGTGGAAGAGAGTAACTTGGGTATATCGGGGTAGTCCGCCTGTATTGCTTGTTCAATTGAACTTCTCCAAGAAGTCACCGGTTTTGGTGGTATGGTGCAAAGCTCCAGTTTAGTCCTGAACTTGACAATGAGGCATTTGCCATCGGAGGGAAACAGCTTGCTAGCATAGGCTAACCAGGAAGTACCACATCCACATCCTCCCCAGAAACGCAAACTTGTTGAATATCACAGGGCAGTGGACTATTGATCAGAAGGTCGCAAGTTCAAATCCCAGCACTGCCAAGCTTCCACTGCTGGGCCCTTGAGCAACCCCCTTAACCCTCAACTCCTCAGTTGTATAAATGACATTTCCCCCGTGTGGAACGTACTGTAACAATCTGGCATCTGCAAGACGAATACTGTAGCCGTTCAGGCATAGTGGTAGCTCAGTGGTTAAGATGTTGAACTACCAGTACTATCGCGCTTGAGCAAGGCCATTAACCCTTAAAATGTAAGTTGCTTATATATAAATATAGATGTCATCATCCTCATTACCAGGGCCATGCAAGAAGCAGAATGCTGGACAGACCACAGGTTCGTCTGCACCAGTTTGAAGTTACATATCGCTCAACACCACTGGAAACATTCCAAGCCCCTCCATATAGCTGTTAATCTTGCCAAATTACAGCAGCCTCA
>JAFFST010055438.1:27954-36598 GCA_022414735.1 Noturus placidus
TCACAGGGACTTGTATGGTGGACACGCCTCGTATTCTAAACCTAATAATAAACGGATTAAAAAATGCTGTTTAATAAAAGCAAGTTGCTGATGTGATGGAGAATTCTGTTAGCTACTTAAAAGCACGACGTTTATAAAAGCGCAACGTCCATCCATCCATCCATCTTCAACCGCTTACTCCTTTTCAGGGTCACGGGGGAACCTGGAGCCTATCCCAGGAGGCATCGGGCACAAGGCGGGGTACACCCTGGACAGGGTGCCAGTCCATCGCAGGGCACAATCACATACACACTCACATTCATACACTACGGACACTTTAGACACGCCAATCAACCTAACATGCATGTCTTTGGACTGGGGGAGGAAACCGGAGTGTCATTCGTTAATAAACGACCAAACTGTACGTGCTGGTAAATCGCTGTCGTATAACTGGAACAACACACTTTAGACCGTACTGTTGAATCCACACGCATTGTGTGACGTATGGAGAAATATTCTTTAAGGCACAATGGACAACGCATACTGTTTGGCTTATGTCAAAGACCCGAATCCTCCGTAAAGCCTGCTTGCAAATCAGTTTGTACAATTTCCCTGGTGTGTTCTCAAGGTGTTGGCATGTGCTTTTAACTCTACAACCCCATGAAAGTTCAGAGCCTGAATTTCCAGCTTATTAAAGTTCTAACTCGGCCACTGTGTGTATCTGCAAGGCATAAGAAAGTACAAATCTTGCACACATGTTTAACCTAGCCTCTGGCACAGAAATCCGATTACAGCAGCGTGTAACCGCACCCTCCAGACACACACACACACACACACACACACACACACACACAATGAAGGGGGCGTGTTTCTGAGCACCTGAGCTTTGAACTGATGTTACTGAGGCGTGACTTTACTACAGTTACTGAGATTACAGCACTGCTGGAGCTGATTATGGCCGGAGTGACGGCTCACGCTTTCCTTTAGCATCTGGCTCACACACACCACCATCGAGCGAGTGTAATAAACTCGTCTAAATCTGTCTGCCAGGACACAGCCACAGCTCAAGCTCAATAAAACCACATCACGCACGACAAAACACTAGAGCTTACATTTAGAGCACAACATTTCAGCCCCAAATTGAAATGTTGTACAAAGTATTAGATATGGATGGCTGAATTTGGGTTATTTTTTGGCCCACAATACACTTGTCCTTGTCATAACTGACCCTGCGGGATATAAACTCCACCATCCTCCTTATTTTCCTGAAACAGCACGCCCCCAAGGGCGGCTGTGGCTCAGTCGGTAGAGCGGGTTGTTCACTAATCGTTGGGTTGGTGGTTTGAATCCCGGGCCGGATAATCCCATGCTGAAGTGTCCTTGGGCAAGACACTGAACCCTAAGTTGCCCCCGATGACAAGCTAGCACCTTGCATGCAGCTCTGCTACCATTGGTGTGTGAGTGTGCACTTGTAAGTCGCTTTGGATAAAAGCGTCTGCTAAATGAATAAATGTAAATGTAAATGTAAGTACTAGATAGTTCTGCCTTAGTGTTTTACACAACGTTGTTCTCCAACCTCATGTCTTTTGAAATTTGTACGAATTTAAACAAATCAGTCATTTATGATTGGATACCGTTGGAATTTACATATGAATAATGCCATAGAAATAGGTAGAATGCTAAATCTGAACCTAACCCTTAACTTTTTATTCAATTTCATTTGTACAAATTGTTAAGAATTCGCAACTGTGAGAAACTTGTTGCTGTTCTGTCATCACGCATTACGTAAACATTACATATACTTGTAGACAATTCTAACCATCAATTCTAACCTATCATAAGTGCTGTAGCACTTACTTACTAGCCAATCACAGTGCAGGAGGCG
Organism: Noturus placidus; assembly: GCA_022414735.1. NCBI lineage: Eukaryota > Metazoa > Chordata > Actinopteri > Siluriformes > Ictaluridae > Noturus > Noturus placidus. The sequence continues at coordinate 29,819 of JAFFST010055438.1, forward strand.
GGACTTGTTGAAGAGGAGTTTACAACCAGCAGGGCAAATTTGGACATGTTTTTACGATTATAATGTGTGTATCATTGAAACTGGATTCCACTTCCCTCCGCTTCTTTGAATCATGTTGAGTTAAATGGATACCATGATGTTCATTTTGAATTAAAGTTTTTTAATTTCTACTACTACATTTGTCTCTCTAATGGTACGATCTCACATACAGCGATTTTACCATGGCAAGGCACTAGCAGACACTGCTACTACTGGTTGCCGTAGTAACATTCATCAGTGGGTGGCATGACTAGCGTTCGACTTTTGACCACAAACCAGTTTTCTTGCCGCTAAAATGAAACGTTCTGGAGAGACAGCGTTTATATATAAAATTCACCAACGTCTAAATGCATGAAGATGAAGGAGAAGCAGTGTGTGCTCTTTGCTTTTGCGGCTATTTATCTGCGGCGAAAGCACAAGTGGCAGACTGTCTGGGTCCACGAAACAATTTGGACTCGCAGGCAGCATGGTGGATCAAGGATCATGTGCGCTCTACTGTTTTCACTTCCAATGATAGTCCAAATGTGCATAATGTTAAACTTTTTCTCGACTACGTCGCATTACTGCACACACCCACTTCTAGTCACCAATGGTCGCTGTCGCTCAAGTCCCCATCTCTTGTTGAAGATGAATGGACTCCGGTTGTTTTGTTGCTGTTAGTAGCTGTACGTGTGAAGGTACCTTATGAATTACCTCTAGGGGGCGGTATAATCTAGAAACGAATAGATCTGCTCATAACTGATTTGATTTGCTCAACATCAAAACATGATTCTTCTTTATGTTCATTCTTTGGGAGGTGCAGAGTGTTCTTGCTGTAACACATTTGTGATTTGCCAAACAGGAAGTCGACCATTTTTTAATCTGAATGAAAACTTTGTTTTACCCAATATTCACAGAATTTGGATCACAGTGTGGCGATGAGGGCGGGGTTGAGCTTGAGTGTTGGTTTGTGAATGGTAACGGTGAGGCTGAACCTGTGGGTGATTCTCCTAATAAGTTTTCTCCGTTTCGGTGAGTGGCGGCGAGGAGATAATGGTGGAGAAAGAAGAGCCACAAGGGCGAGGATGAGACTTTTGGAGCTGTGTCTATGTTTGCGTGCGTGAGATTTTGGTGTACAAGTCTGAAAAGCAAGTTTCCGTTCCATAAAAAAACCCTAGTGAGTTGTGCCACGCCTGCCACCCGTGTTCTCATTCCCATGGTAACATAGGGCATGTCACACACAGCATTGTCAAACCAAATCTTGATCATTGAATTTTTTATATTTGTCCTTAACTCACCAAACCTGACACCAATCTTGGCGCATATTTTCAGTGAAATGACCTGGTGTTAACAAATAAGCTTCAAGTTCATTTGAAACTTAGGGGGTTTACTGAAAATTTGAGGCAAGTGAGGCAACATCTCAGCAAATGCTTGATGTTCTAACTTTGGGAAACAGCACTGATGGTCACAATGGTTTGTGGCCTTGCTCTGTCACTAAGTGGGGCCAGAACCAGAAAGTGCTTGGCCCCTTAATCGCTCCTTGCAGCTTTATCTTTGTTCCCCCATTTTTACTGACTTGTATGTGGTTCAAAACCAGAATGTGTCACTTAATATTATACAGTTAAACAGTAACGATACATATTCGAATAATGTCACCTTGATCTGGACCTGGAAATAAAGTGGCATGATCTTCCATTGCCGCCCCACCCGCACAGATTTCACTCACCAGGATTCGGATGTCCTGTTTGTCACCTTTACCCTCCAGCTGAACCTTCTTTCTCAGGCTCAGTTTGAGCTGCCGGCCCACCGCATCCTGCACGCTCTCTACAGAACACCCAAGACACAGAGAGGCAGATAAATACCACTTCATTCACCATGTGATTCTGTATGCTGTAAATTCATGTACAATGAGATTACACAATGTCACACTCTGAGACCAGCTTCAGCTCTGCAGTGTGTGCATTTATGACCCTTCAGCTAACTCTCTCACTTCCTGAAAGTCTCGTTTTTCATTCCTCCTCTCTTTCCCTCGTTGACTTGGCACTAATATCAGATGGGAAACGAGTCGATGACATCATCGCTGGAATTTTACTCTGGATTTCTGGATCACAGGCACGTGAAAATATTTTCCAAAGAGAGAAAGAGAGTCTGTGTGTGTGTGTAGGGGTGGATGTTATAAAGGCACAGAAAAGCTATGAAAGGGAGGCAGATAAACAGAGCAAGTAAGGTCATCTTGAGAGAAAGGGCAAGAAAAACTAGTGTATATATCAAATGTTATTGAATATATTTATTTTACTGTCTTAAAGACACTTTGATCAAGGTTAAAGTTGTTTCATTGACAAACACTGAATAGTAAATCATACCCATAGTGAAGTTAATGCCCAATAGTTTTCAATTATTTACCACTTTTTCTAGTCACTATATACGCCCACCGGCCACTTTAATAGGCACACCTGTACACATGCGAATTTATGTGGTAGCAGAGCAATAATTCGACACAACAGAAGGCATGGGTTCCGCAAACTGGCCACTTTATTGGAAGATTATAAAAACATCTCCAGCTGTAGAGTTTGGGTCTCCTGTTAGCCTCCTCTTTTGTTGCTGACAAGGTCAGAACCTGTTGTGGTCTTCTGCTGTTGCGATGACATATGCGATGCTTTTCAGCTCATGACCTCTGACAAGAGGTTAAATATTTAAACCTACCCTACCACATCGCACATTCCCCCATGCTGATGTTTAACGTGAACCCCATGGTTTTATGCACTGCGCTGCAGCCACATGATTGGCTGATTGTATAATTGCACAAATGAGCAGGTGTGTGTACAGGTGTCGCTATTAACATCTCCATCAATCCATCCTCTACTGCTTACTCCTTTATCAGGGTCACGGGGAACCTGGAGCCTATCCCAGGGAGCATCGGGCACAAGGCGGGGTACAGTCTGGACAGGGTGCCAGTCCATCACAGGGCACAATCACATACACACTCACAAACCCATTCATACACTATGGACACTATAGACACGCCAATCAGCCTACCATGCATGACTTTGGACCGGTGGGAGGAAACCGGAGTATCCGTAGGAAACCCCCGACACACGGGGAGAACATGCAAACTCCACACACACACATGGCCCCGGCAGGAACCCCGGACCCTGGAGGTGTGAGGTGAACCACTAAGCCACCGTGCGCCCTGCTATTAACATCTGCTGAGTGTAATACATATGTGTTATTTTGTAGTGTTGTTGTTCTCATGATTTGGTCGTGTATATCATTATATACCCTTGCTATATTGCCAGCGAAGTCATTTGAACTTAGGAAAACGATAAGAGTGAAACGATAAAGTCGTGCAGTGTGATAACCACTGGGAGTTTAGGCCAAGGGGGCGGCGGGGTGGGGGTGCGGGGGGGGGGGGGTTATGACACAGATTCCGATAGTGAGTAATAAAAGAGAAAAAGATAGAGGAAGAGAAAAAGAAAGATGGAGGCGGTTATTAAAAGTTGCTATAAGTTATGAGTTCAGTAATAACAGGAAGCACTGAAACTTCAGTGTAACCTACACAGTGAGTGCAATGTGTGGAAATGATTGCAAATACTCATGCAGTCGATACTTATGTTTATACAGTATATGTATAATATATGTGTGCACACTGTATGTACAGGGAGGATATACAGTACGTATATGTGCAATGAGTAACTGCTGTGCACATATTGTAGATTGTTTGCTTGTACAGACTTTTGTCTGAAACCTTGTTTTTCTAGATACAATAAAGGCCTGAGTAATTTCTGAGATGGCTGTCCTTCTGGAAGATTCTCCCATCTCTGGACTTCTGAAGCTCTGTTAGACTGGCCATTGGGTTCTTGGTCCCTTCCCTAGCATTTGAGTTTGGCCAGACAGCTCTGGTGGTTCCAAACGTTGAATCAATGAATACTTTAGAATTGATTTTATACTCTTGCCCACCTCCTTCTTGACACAATTTGATCACGGAAGTCTACAGTGAGTTCCTTGTATTTCATGGCTTGTTTTGTGGTCTGACATGCACTGTAAATCATGGGTTTTTGCAAAGGGTGGACTCCAGTCAAGTTCTACAGACACCTCAAGTACAGACACCTCACGATGATCCAAGAAAACACCATGAGCTCCATTTTGAGTGACGTAGCCAAGGGTCTGAATATTTAAACGAGAGATTTCAGGGTTTTAAGGACATTTTAATAATAGAACACACTAGAATAAATTCATAGTAGTTACATTAATAATATGATAAATCCATAATACGCCAAGCGTATACAGAATTATACGCGTTTTTCTCTTGTGCCTTCAACTATCTATAATTATAAGGCTGAGCTTTGTACAGAATTTCTCTAATATTATTAAAATAAGGACCACACTGGAGATGTTCAGCGTCGACTGAGACGTGTTTGGACAGGCCGCTCTGGGCAACACTAATTGAGCAATGATAGCAGGCCTATACTGATTCTTACACCAGCTAGGAATGATACAGTAAACTATGGTATATGCATTTTGTGTGTAATTATAGCTACATATATAACATCAGTCTTTACAGATATTACAAACAATGTTTTATTTATACTGTATATTAATATATCATCTGTATGGTATCTACTAAAGACCAAGGTCCACAAAATGGGATCCAGGGAACTCGAGGGGTCTTCCATTTAAATAAAATAAATAAATTGTTACAGCGGTGGAAGTCACGCCCCATTATCGGAGTTATTATATCTATAAATAATGTGGACGCGGAATCTAATGATAGGTTTAATAAAAAATGGGTGGAATGGGTGGACAAAATATTATTGTACACATTTCCAAAAACAAAGCTAATTTTGTAAATAACTGTAAAATAAATCAGATATTTTTAAATAAATATCTAAATAATAAATAAAGTTTGTTACAGTTAAAAAGGTTCCTGGCTGTAATAACTATTTAAAACCCCAGTTCTCAAACTGTTAATTATACGCTCATGAACCGTTTTAAGGTTTTGATGTTCTATCTACACTCATCTACCTGTCTCTATAAGGAAGTAGTGGACATAAGACTGCAAACCTCTTCCTATTCTTTTACAATCACAGAGTTGATTTGGGAATAGTTTAGGAAAACGGGTGTATAATAATAATAATAATAATAATAATAATAATAATAATAATAATAATAATAATAATAATGATAATAATAATAATAATCTTGGTGTATTATTATTATTATTATTATTATTATTATTATTATTATTATTATTAATGAAAGTAATAATATTGTTGTTTTGTTGTTATTGTTGTTCTTCTTACTGCTATTAATTATTAGTAATAATATTGTTGTTGTTTTGTTATTATTATTATTATTGTTGTTGTTGTTGTTGTTATTAATACTACTTCTAATAATAATAATAATGTTGCTGTTTTATTATTATTATTATTATTATTATTATTAACAATAAAAGTAATAATATTGTTATTTTGTTGTTATTGTTGTTCTTCTTACTGCTATTAATAATAATATTGTTGTTGTTTTGTTATTATTATTATTATTTATTATTATTATTAACAATAAAAGTAATAATATTGTTATTTTGTTGTTATTGTTGTTCTTCTTACTGCTATTAATAATAATATTGTTGTTGTTTTGTTATTATTATTATTATTTATTATTATTATTAACAATAAAAGTAATAATATTGTTATTTTGTTGTTATTGTTGTTCTTCTTACTGCTATTAATAATAATATTGTTGTTGTTATTATTATTATTATTATTATTATTATTTATTATTGTTGTTGTTATTAATACTACTACTACTACTACTACTACTACTACTAATAATAATAATAATGTTGCTGTTGTTTTATTATTATTATTATTATTATTGTTATTAATACTAATAACAATTATAGTAATACTATTGTTGTTGTTTTGTTGTTATTGTTGTTCTTCTTCTTACTGCTATTAATTATTAATAATAATATTGTTGTTATTATTATTGTTGTTGTTGTTATTAACAACAACAATAATAATAATAATAATAATAATAATAATAATAATAATAACTTGTTCACTCATCATAAGTCTAACTGCATTGCACTGTATAAATTCGGTCTCACCTGTGAGCACAGGTACATGTGTTTATTAATAATAACTGTCTTACCCAGCACTTCCTTTGAGAAGTCCTCCTCTGAGACCATCCTCACAAACCCACAGTCCAGCAGGAAAGAAAGTGTAGTCCGGATAGGAACTAAACCGAAGTGTGTGTGAGAAGTGCAGGAGCGTGTGTAAACCTGTCCAGCGGTGTAATCTCAGCTCACGCTCAGGTCAATCCAGCTGTTTCCTGCTGCTCCGGTGACTCCCAGATGCTTCTCTCCCTCATTGATTGTATTTATTGTTATAAACTTCTTTCCATAATAGCCACCTTTTATCGAGCGCAGAGAATATTTAATAACAAACGGAACTAAAGCGCAGTTTGGACTCTGCAGAGGTGGAGACAAGTTCTGGTCCTTTAGGAATGCACGCACAAGCAGAAGCCACGCCCATTCAACAAGTGAGATTCGATCAAAACACACCCATATCTTAAGCCACGCCCCCGATCTTGTCTCTTGCTAAGAAGGGAAGTTGCAATTCGCTGTGGAAAGCCAAGGCGTTCAGAACATGTAGAGATTTACAGTAGCTTTATGTTTTTGTCTGTTTTAAATAAACCATAGATAGATAGATAGATAGATAGATAGATAGATAGATAGATAGATAGATAGATAGATAGATA
>JAFFST010055439.1:1705-11705 GCA_022414735.1 Noturus placidus
TTTAAATGTCAAAAGGGTTTTGCGGCTCCCAGTGTTTTCTTTACTGTGGGAAACGGGTCCAAATGGCTCTTTGAGTGGTACAGGTTGCCGACCCCTGTTGTAGGCACTCCATACGGTGGCTATAAGTGTTAGTGGTCAGTAGATGGCGCTGTTCGACTGTATCTTTATGGAGTTATTATACTTTATTATACTGTGTGTTTGTGTTTTCTTGTCTCCTGTCTGGAACGTTTTCTCGAGACCTTTTGCTCTGTTTCTCATTTCCACTGTACAGGTATTTAACAGGCATGGTGGAGAAGCGAACTCTGGAGAAATACGAACGGGAGGCCAAGGAGAAGAACAGGGAAACTTGGTAATTTTAAATTATTACGCTTTGTAGGGCGTAAAACACTCTGAGGTGTGCAGGCATGGGGAAGTAATCAACGTCGAGGCGGGGTCGTTTATCCCGATGCAAAGCGGGACTACGGGTACCACTTTGAAGTTGATTATTTTTCTATATCACTGTGTCACAAAGTATTTTATGCCACTTTTACCACAACAGTTACATCGTTTAGTTGTTTGTTTGTTTATTTATTTATTAGAGAACGAGACATGCTTTTTGTTTGTTTTCCCGTTATATTTAACGTCGTGAAACATCTATGAAACTAGTTAAGTCCTGTTTAGTTCTTTATCTTGGGGGAAGGGGACCCCTCATAGCTTGTCATGTTGGACAGAGAACCATAAGAGACTCCATCTTAAAGATGTCGGAAAACCTCGCTACAACTTTAGCTCTTACTGTTACAAAGCCCTGACACTGGAGACTCCTTCCAGAAATGACTCCAGAATAAACGTCTCATGTTAACGAGTTTTTTTTTTCATTATTCGTTTGGTCTAAGGTTATGCGGAGCGTCTGTTGTACGAGTCTCTACCGTAGAAACGATAACATTTTCGATCGAGTGCAAAGTTAATCTCCATCCGACCGATCGGAGACGAGAGGTCGGATATATATATATTGACTTCGTATTGGCGTCGAAACAAATAATTTTTGTGTTAAATCTGTGCTTTGCTTAGGTATCTGTCTTGGGCCCTGGATACGAATCAGGAGGAGAGAGATAAGGGTAAAACCGTGGAGGTGGGCCGCGCGTATTTTGAGACTGAGAAGAAGCACTTCACCATCCTGGACGCGCCGGGACACAAGAGTTTTGTCCCTAACATGATCGGGGGCGCGTCGCAAGCTGATCTGGCGGTGCTGGTGAGTCATTCAGTGCTTGTGATATGAATAGATGTCAAAGGAAATGTATTGTGACGATCACTTTGTGGGTTTTAGCCGATAATACGTCGCAGTAAGATCTGTCTGGCTTCTTTAATTCAGCCATAATAAAAAAAAATTCGGAGGCAGGTTGTGGCGCACAATTAAAATGAATTTAGTTTCCAGGCAGTAAATCCGTATTCTTATCCATTTTATTCTTTATAACCCTCTGTGTGAAGTGTTATGAAATGTCTTAAGAATATCATGTTTACGATATTTACGATTTCTATTTACGATCATCCCTAATTGTAAAAGTGTCCCTTGCGATCCTCTCGGACACTCGAGTGACGTCTCTGAAATGTCCCGCAGGTGATTTCAGCGCGTAAAGGCGAGTTCGAGACCGGGTTCGAAAAAGGAGGGCAGACACGAGAGCACGCCATGCTGGCCAAAACGGCGGGAGTCAAACATCTGATCGTCCTCGTGAACAAAATGGACGACCCCACTGTGAACTGGAGCTTGGAGAGGTGAGGGATCTGCTTTCCAGTACCTCTCGAACTAGGCCCGTCACTACTTTAGTTTGGACGATGTATCGTTCCAGAAATAACTGCGATAAACGATATTATTGTAATTTTAAGACCATTTTATTCCACTGATATAATAATATAACAGCATAATTTCGCAACCTTTTCTAAGAGCAGCGGACTTTTAATTATTTCGATTATTCAGACTTTAATACGAGATTGTGAACTCGTTGTGCTTTAGTTCTTCATTGTGCATTCATATATGTTAAAGAATTAACCCGCTTAAGCGGCGATCCCCGACATTATAGTCTACGACTGGATTATCTTTTGTTCATAACAATTTTTATTGATTCTCATACATTTTTCAGAGTACAACAAAATATATCAATACAAAATCAACATTTATTACCCCGATAACAGCCCCTCCCACCCCACCCAGGAATGTTTACATTTGATTCATTCACTTATGATTCATGTACATGTGATTTAATTACATATGATTCATTTTCATAACTCCATACAGAGTCAGACCTTTAACCCCAGTAACCCCCCCCCCCCCCCCAGCAAGATTTATATATGATTCATTTATATGTAATTTTACATGTGGTTCATTTCCACATGATTCATTTTCACACGCCCTCCCATAACCTCGGCACATGATGGCTACACTAACTATTACTGGTTGTATAAATATTATAAAACCCAACAACAGGCATAAGACTCAAGGGCAATATAACCTATGATCTTTAATACAACGGTCAGTCTCCTGTAAAAATACTATATCAGAGTTTTTAAAAGTTTCAAATATATAATATATAAAATATATAAAAAGCTTAGATCTCTTAACAGGATTACCCATACCTCTGACGCTCCAACTAATAAATCTTAAAAGGTGTGCCTGTCCTCGCTGTGCTGGGATCAATATCACTACTAACCATCTAATAAAGTAAACCATAGGGATATAAATAGTCAATTAGAGACGGAGTGATTTCCCCTCCCCCCAAAAAACCTTTAAACATAAAAACACCCAAAGTCTCCATAACCCAAAGGAGACAGCAGTGTATCCCTCTACAAATAAAGTTGTCCACACTGAGACAACCTCTCGGAAAGAACGCTGAACTAACCAACCCTTACCAAAACTAAAGATTTCAGTAAGAGAAATCCCCTACTGACTTCAAATCTGATAAACAGTCTGCACACAATAACAGATATAATGTCTTAACTTAAAAAAAAAAACAACGCCGCTGTGCAGGTGATACACTTCATCCTGATATCAAGAGTTAGTCTCCTGCTTCCTCCGCTGAAATAAAGTCCTTCTGGACACCGTTATGTGTAATGCGAAGCTGAGCTGGGTGAAGTATTCCATACCCGAGCGCCTTCAACATCACGAAGTTGACGCCGAACCTCATTAAATGCAGCTCGAGCCCGGGCTATCTTAGGTGTGTAATCAGGGAAAACGGAGATAATCAAATTCCTTACTTTAATCTGCTGGAGCTCTCTCGCACGCCGTAAAATATCAGCACCTTCACTGTGATAGTGAAATCTGCACACAATAGCTCGTGGCCGTTCATCAGGCTTCGGCTGAAGGGTCCGGTGGGACCGGTCCAAAACCGGCTCCTTCTCCAGACCAAATGCCTCTTTTAACAAGGCAGCTACAGCCGCAGTTGTACATGTATCAGAACCTTCTGGAACTCCCATTATTCGAACGTTATTGCGCCGCGACCTCGTCTCCAAATCCTCAGATGTATTTTGTAATTGAGTCACGGTCTCAGTGAGAGACTCGATAGTAGATTGTGTGCCATGTCATGTGTAAGCGCGTGCTCCATTTCCACAACCGTACCCCTCAATGCTGATATGGCGGCCTCGGTAGCAACTTTATCATCAACCTGCTGTGTTTTCACAGCCTGCAGGTCAAGCTGGATAGCATTCAAATTCATTTGAATTCAAATCATTGTTCGTGCTCGCTACACATGCACGCTTAAATGTGAAGCATTTTTATCTTAAACTCGACAAATGTTCGAAGTTGACACGCGTTCTCATCCATGCAAACACGGCGGGCGATATCGGGGTCCGCAAAAACGGTCGCGTACGATAAGTCGATAGCGTGATTATCGTGACGGGTTTTTCGCGTGAAATGTCAGCGTAAACTTTTGTGTTCTCCACAATGAAGGTTTAGTTTTTTTTAAAGACGTGTCGTTTTGTCTCCGCAGGTACGAGGAGTGCAAGGAAAAACTGGTGCCATTTTTGAAGAAGGTGGGCTTCAACCCCAGAAAAGACATTCACTTCATGCCATGTTCAGGACTGACAGGGGCCAACCTGAAAGAACCAGCAGAGCACTGCTCCTGGTACACGTAAGTGTACATCACATACATCATGGGTTTATATTAACGCACGCTTTCTTTCCGATGCATTATCGTTTCTATAGTAACAGCTTGTCTCAATTGTTGTCTTCCTTACATAATTCGCTGGTACTAATTACGATTACTACGTAACCATTAACATCTCTTTGTGTGTTTACAGAGGATTACCGTTCATTCCACACCTGGACAGCTTGCCAAATTTCAGCAGATCCAGCGACGGACCAGTCAGGTTACCGATCGTAGATAAATACAAGGTGACGGTTTTGTTTGTTTGTTTTAAAATCTTCTCGATAGTTTGGATAAAAACGTCATGAGTTTATGCAAGCCCTGCTCACTTTACATCAGAATTCACCGTTCATTCAGAACGTGACCGCACTTTAGCACCACAGACGTTAGCCAGCTAGTCTATCTCGGCACCACAGTGATGCTGCTTTCCTTAGAGGCTGTCTAGCCGTTTATAGAGGCCAGAACACTGCATGCTAGTGTTGTAGTCTAATTTTGATTTGATTTTGATCTTCTCTAGGACATGGGCACTGTGATTTTGGGCAAGTTGGAGTCTGGGTGCATCAGCAAAGCACAGCAACTCGTAATGATGCCTAACAGGGTAAGCTCGTCTTCATGATCAAGCGTCTCCCGTGGCGTCTGGTGAAAGTGTGACCACTGGTATATTTACATATCTTGTATAAAAAAAATAAATAGAATTAAAAGTATTTAATAAATAACTTTCTCAGTATTAAGTAGTGTTAATGCTGTGAATCAAAGCTAGTAATATTTGTATTGTCCATGCATTGTGTATAAACTTTGCTTCTGTCGTGTGTGTGTGTGTAGCACATTGTGGAGGTGCTGAGCCTGCTTTCGGATGACGTCGAGACGGACGACGTGGGACCCGGTGAGAACCTGAAGCTTCGACTTAAAGGCATCGAGGAAGAGGAGATCTTACCCGGATTCATCCTGTGTACTCCGGAGAACCCCTGTCACTCGGGACGCACCTTCGACGCTCAGGTTTAAAAAAATAAAAACTACAAAAAACAAACTAGTCTTTTCGATGATTTTGATAAGTATTTTTAAGCCATCAGACAGGCGCCGTGGCATACGTCCCAATCAGCAGAACGTAACCCCACCCCCATTTACCGCAAAAAAATGGCCACCCTAAACGTCTAGCTCAGCGCAGCGTTTCCCAACCTGGTGTGCGGTATGATGAGAAGGGGTGCCGTGTAAAAATGCAGAGAGACAAAAATAAGACGCGCAGCATAATAATAATAAAAAGTTATATATAAAAAGTAATCCTTCCCTCCTCCTCAACCCCCCTTTCTGACCCGTCAGCAGAACATCCACATCAGTATGCGTGTGTTTTATCCTAATAATTAGCGTGTGACCGTGCGTGTGTAGTGCAAAAGAACATGGACAGATTTCTTGCTCCAGATTCTGGATCGACTTCATCCTCATGGTGCTAAAGCCTTGTTTATACTTTCACCTGACTATGCACGCACCTCCACGAATGGACAAGGCGTTTATACTCGACGCGCTAGCTGTTGTAATATTCTGTGCACGATCATCGACTTCATCCTCATGGTGCTAAAGCCTTGTTTATACCTCCACTGACTGTGCACGCACCTCCACGAATGGACAAGGCGTTTATACTCGACACGCTAGCTGTTGTAATATTCTTTTAAACGAAAGGGGGCGACTCTGAGTAATCATCCTGTAAACCAACATGAAGTAGTAGTTTGTCAGAACAACCAAATCAACGCTTATGAACATGGCGTCTCGTGTGGAGTTGCTAAATGCTGAGGAGGAATTGTTTGCTCTTGACGATGTTTTTCAGTACACTTCGCTAAAACACACAGTATGGGGGGGTGGGCAAAGAATCATATAAAACCCAGTAAACCTTGAGATTATCACATGTCACGTCGTTTTGTGAGTGTTCGCGATTACTGTACACATCAGTGAAAAGTGCGAGCTTCCTGCAACTGTCATTTCTCACATTTACAAAACCAGGTGATTATGATCGTCCATCGGTGTAAATGTCTCTACGTACAGAGACAAGAAGTTATTACAGAATGATCACGTGGTATGTTCACCCATCTGTGTAAACGTCTGTGTATAAAGACCGCAGGATGAGGTGTAATCGCTGTGTCTGACGGTGTAGTGACTGTGTTTGTTTGTTAAGATACTGATCAATGAAAACATGGTGCACCCCATCTGTCCATCTCTACGGCCCCGCATGGATGGATCATGGAGATGTCAGTACATTCGCACATTCCGGAAAGAGTCGTCATTCGTTTCTGGAAGTGTGCGCCTTGCGGCAAGTTACAAAAAATGGCCACGAGAAATGATGCATCACGTACTCAACGCGCTAGACCGCCCACACCGCGATGACATTTTTGCCGCGCGCTCCCTCACGCTATTGCGGATGAGTCGAGTATAAACCAGGCCTAACGCTGTCTAGCATTAGTGTTTGTGTAGGGTGCAACCAATGATGTAAAATTTTCAAGGGGTGCCGTTGGGAAACGCTGCTCTAGCGTATTAATACGCAGCAATCAGTTGCGCTCAGAAAGTTCCGAGTCGATTATTCCGAGTGCTTCAGCTTGGAAAAACATGATGTTTGTCTAGTCGAGTCTCCGAATTTGGAAATAAATAATTCCTTACCGGAGGTTGGGTTTTTCCCGATCGCAGCAGTAGGGCGCGTTTTTCAGTAGTTATAATACATCAGAGTAGTACTGAACACGTTATCAATTTCAACGAATTACGTAAAGTCCGTATCGGCGTAACATTCTTTTTCCCTTGTGTTTTCAGATCGTCATCATCGAACACAAGTCGATCATCTGCCCGGGCTACAACGCAGTCCTGCACATTCACACCTGCATCGAGGAAGTGCAGATCACGGTAAAAACCGCGCTACCCATGATCCTCTTTTGATTTCACCGTTCAGTGTTGGTTTACTTGGTGTGTGTGCGCAGGCCTTAATTTGTTTGGTGGACAAGAAGACGGGTGAGAAGAGCAAGACACGACCTCGCTTCGTCAAACAGGACCAAGTGTGCATCGCTCGCCTCCGAACCGCCGGGACCATCTGCCTCGAGACATTCAAAGACTTCCCTCAGATGGGTCGCTTCACCTTGAGGGACGAAGGTCAGTGATACGTGTGTACCATGTACACTATACGCTCACAGACCGCTTTATTAGGAACACTTGCTCGTTTGTGCAAATATCCGATCAGCGGTGTGGCCGCAGAGTGTGAAATGACGCGTCCGACATCAGAGCGAGGGCGAAAATGCAGTCTCTAGAGTTTGGATGCGCTAACAACAAAGCTAGCTACTCTTCCCCTGTACTGTATATACTACTGTGTGTGTGTGTGTGTGTGTGTGTGTGTGTGTGTGTGTGTGTACACATACGTTTATTCAAAATGATTTTGCCTTGCTTTATCTTGGAATTTTCTGGAATTTTCTTTTTTGTGTCTCTTGCAGGAAAGACCATTGCCATTGGGAAAGTATTGAAGCTTATCGCTGAGAAAGACTGAAAAGCTCTGTGCGCGAGTGTATGTATGTGTGTGTGTGTGTGTGTGTGTGTCGTGGAGAAGCCGAACGTGCAAGAGGAGAGGTGGGTGTTGCGGCCGGAGAGACACGTTTCCCGTCCTCCCGAAGAACCAGCTCACAAAAAGCAACACAACAACTTGTCTAACAAGAAATTTTCATTTTTAAACAAAGAATAAAATTAAAAAAAAAAAAAAAAAAAAGAACGTAGGAAAGAAAAGAAATTGAGTCCACACGTTGTCAGCTTTCTCATATTGAGAGCTCAGCAGTGCCATATTTTTTATTTTGCCCCCCAGTCTCTCTTCACCAGACTCACAGAAGATTATTGTGTTTGTCTTTTTTTTTCTTTTTTTTTTTCTTCCACCAGAGGAATCTAGTGTGCAGCGAAGACGCCGTTGTTGTATTAAAAGGTGTGGACCAGAGTTCGCTTGTGTAACAGTAACAGATTGAAACCGGTCAAAGTCCGGACAACGAATTGAACGTCGGTATCTGTCGTATTGTCTCCCTTCGCTTATACACACACACACACACACACACACACTTGGGTTTCTCTCCTCGAGCGCACGAGCGTGCTCATGTGTTATTAAAGTGAAATTCTATGAAAATAAAAATATTAAATTGGGGAAAATTCTAAGATGACAGTTGCATGACCTGAGTTTCTTTGATTCAGGGTGTTTGCTAAGGAATGTTTCATTTTATATTTATCTATAAATTTGTTTATTTATTTCATCATGGTGTGTTCATTCTCATTCACTGAGCACACTTGTAAGTGATGAGTGGCAGGTGCTTGGAATAGTGAAGTGCGTGGGATATCGTATTGTAGCATTAATCTAAACCGGAGGTCTTCAACAGGGGGTCCACGACCCCTAGGGTTCCGCGGAGGTACTGCATGGGGGTCGTGAAAATTTTGGTACCAGTTCGATATAACACAATTTCATACAATATATATAATTAGGGGCTCCCCGCTCCATCTCGCCATCAGTTTGGGGGTCCTTGGCCTGGAAAACGTTGAAGACCCCTGGTTTATAGTATAGACCCTTTTATTTCTCACATTTTAGAATAATAAAAAGTCGTCAAAACTCTTAGATTCTGGAGCGTGGCTGTGCGCAAGAGCGTTAATGAGATCAAGTCATGCAGATCTTTGATTCTCATCACAGCCATACACGGTGTCCAATAGACAGTGAGAGGAAATAACGTTTCTCCTGGACCTAAAGTGCAAGATACATGCATGAAAAAGCCCAGGCGCATACAGTCAGCGTTCCAGGCTATCCCGAATGTTGTTCAGTGGGATTGAGGTCAGGGCCCTGTGCAGGACATTCAAGTTCTTCCACGCCAACCTCAGACCATGTCTCCGGAGCTCGCTTTGTGCACAGGGGCATTGTCATTCACGGACAGGTTTGCAACAGCATACAAAGACATTGTATACAATTGTGTGCTTGCAAATTTTGTGGCAACATTGCTTTCGGCCATATTGTGTATTTTATGGGATTTCTGCTCTCGTACAGCTCTATACAGTCTTCAGTAGGTTTGAAGTGATTTTGCGTACACAAAACCTGCGAACCTGCCTTACTGAACACAGGCCATGCAAATCTATTTGAATATCAAAAGAGTAAAGTAATGCATTTCCATCACGTCAGAGACATGGAACACAGTCTGAACAGATGGAAATGGTATAGGTGTGAAATGTGAAGTATTTTAGTAATCGTGTTTTTACACGTACAAACGCTTTCATCCGCTGTTCCATCCATCCATCTTCAAATGCTTACTCCTTTATCAGGGTCACGGGGAACCTGGAGTCTATCCCAGGGAGCATGGGGCACAAGGCGGGGTACACCCTGGACAGGGTGCCAGTCCATCGTAGGGCACAATCACATACACACTCACACACACATTCATACACTACGGACACTTTAGACACGCCATGTTGTGAAAGGAAATTCGTTTTTAACAGAACGAATCGACTCTTTTATTCGGATCTTTGAGTCGGTTCCTTTAGGTGAGAGTCGACTCCTGTATGTAAGCCGTTTGTTTTCTTTCTCTTTTTTTTTTTTTGTAGCTGTAGGCAATGGGTGTACGACATCGTTACATCCATAGTTAGGCAAAGAACAACAATCATCCATCCATCCATCTTCAACCGCTTACTCCTTTTCAGGGTCACGGGGAACCTGGAGTCTATCCCAGGGAGCCTGGGGCACAAGGCGGGGTACACCCTGGACAGGGTGCCAGTCCATCGTAGGGCACAATCACATACACACTCACACACTTTAGACACGCCAATCAGCCTACCATGCATGTGTTTGAACAACAATCACTCTTAATTAAAAAAAACTGTTTGGGAGGCAAAAGAGTCGACTCTTGGTGAGC
>JAFFST010055439.1:16705-20956 GCA_022414735.1 Noturus placidus
ACCTCAATCAGGACTGCAGACTCACTCACCATCTTCAAGAAACCGCTAAAGACCCACCTCTTCCCTCAACACCTAACCAACTCATAAAAAAAGGGAACTTGCACCTCTGCTCTGCGCACTTTGCTTCTTCTGGTACTCAATGAATAGATCTTGTACAGTAGCACTACTTGCATTGTTCTCTGCTTGATATCACTTTGCTTGTATCTCTCATCTGTAAGTCGCTTTGGATAAAAGCGTTTGCTAAATTAATAAATGTAAATGTCTGTCTGTCTCTCTGTCTGTCTTTCTCCCTCCATCTGTTTGTTTATCTTTCTGTTGCTGTCTTTATTGCTCTGCCTTACTCTCTCTCTCTCTCTCTCTCTCTCTCTCGTCTCAGGTCTATCCCTTTCTCTCTCTGTTTCTGTCCGGTTCTTTCTTCTTCTCCCCTCTCTCTCTCTCTCTCTCTCTTCCTCTTTTGGTCCATTTCTTTCTATCTATCTCCATCTCTCCCTTTCTGTCTGTTGGTCTCTCTCCCTCCTTCTTGTTTTTGACTTGTCTCTGTCTATCTTTCTCTCTCTTCCTCTTTTGGTCCATCTCTGTCTCTCTATCTCTCTCTTCCTGTCTGTCTGTCTCTCTCTTCCAGTCTCTCTCTCTCTCTCTCTTCCTATTTTGGTGTCTCTCTCCCTCCCAACAACCCCCCCCCCACACACACACACACACACACAGCAACCACCTGTGTGTGTGCGTGTGTTTTTCTTTTCTTTAATTATCCCAAATGAACGGCACCTAGGAGGGAAAAACAGCTGAATACTGTGTGTGAAAGCGTCCTGAGGTTTTCGGCTGCCGGAGTCCTGTGAAATAAATAAAACTGGAAACACGATGCGTCGGTTTGAAGTGCAGTGAATACAGATTTGGATAAAGAAGGGGCCATTGTTTGATGTTTGCTCTCCGATTGTTCCGTTTTCCTTTTAGACGATACGCCCTCATGCCTTCGTGTGTGTGAGCTCTGAATTCATTTGTGCTTTCAGCACAGAATTATCTTCAGTCCTGAGGAATTATTTTAACTCGTGTGTGTGTGGATTTTAGTATTGTGAATTGTAATACTATACCTCCTGGTTTTGGTATAAATGATTTTATATCATGATAACCTCAGAAGTGAAAATGGTAGACCTCAAGTGTGTGTGTGTGTAATTCCATTGGCGGTTAGTAAGAGGGACACACAGTCCGAGGAAAACAACAGGGCTGATTGAGCACTCAAGTAGCAGCTGATAACTGTGTGTGTATCCTGAAGGGTTTTATTTTTTATTTTTTATTTATTTATTTATTTTTCTTCTTTCTTTCCTCTCCCCCTCGAGATATTTTTGGTAATTCCAGATCTCAATTCTCAGTAAAACAACATTCAGTGACCTATAAAGTGTTGGTACAAACTGTATGTCTGACTAGCTGTACTTCCTGTTAATAGCTTGTGTGTGTGTGTGTGTGTGTCCCGTCTCTGTAGGAGAAGTACGAGACGCAGCACTCGGACACGTACAGACAGGTTTCTGCCCTGGAGGGGGAGTTGGCCGAAACCACCGCCATCAAGGACCAGTTACAGAAGTACATCAGAGAGCTGGAGCAGGCCAACGATGACCTGGAGAGAGCCAAAAGGTGCAGGAGGAATGATGCATCACGCCGAGTTCTTTTAACTGTCTGTTTACGGCGGTGTGCTTGAGCATCAGAGACGGTTCGTGGTTCTTTAAACGACTGTTTGTTTCTATTCTCGTCTCTCAGGGCCACCATCATGTCACTGGAGGACTTCGAACAGAGGATGAACCACGTCATCGAGAGAAACGCTTTCCTGGAGAGCGAGCTGGACGAGAAGGAGAACCTGCTGGAGTCGGTGCAGAGACTGAAAGACGAAGCTCGAGGTGAGCTCCTGACTAACGCCGCTCTTTTTCAGGTTTCAGGTGTTTTTAAATCCTTGACCATTTTTAAATAGTCTGGTTAGGTTAGGTTGTGTTTACAATTCATGTTCACGCAGGCTGCATGTTTTAATCAGACTTCGCACCGATCCAATACCCAGGATCAGATGTGGGGGGGGGCAGATCGGATCTCGGAGGAAGGGAAAAAGAACAAATTAAATCCGATCTTATAACAAATGTAAAAGATTGGACTTTTACACATGAAGAGACCATGATTTGTATTTTTTAATTGTTTTTGCTTGGATTGATTTTATTATATTTTTACTCTATGCTTTTAAAAAAAAATCTATGTGAGTGAAAGAGCTTTTAAAAAAAATGTAAAACTCTTTAAAGAAATAAAACATCTGGTATCGATATGTACATTTTATCCGTAGTTTTGTATTAATTAGCTTCACTTTTAACAAATTATTTTAACAGTTGTGAGTTTTTGTGACTGTGTGTGTGTGTGTGTGTGTGTAGATCTGAGGCAGGAGCTGGCCGTAAAACAGAAGCAGGACCGTAAACCATCCCTCAGCCTTTCAGTGGACGCAGAGAAGGTGGAGTCGATGCCGTCTCACACTCCGCCCACCTATTCCTCTCTCCTCACGACACCGCCCCGAACAGCAGCAAGCCCGGGGAGCGCGTTTCACACACCGCCGTCCTCCTACAGCAGAAGTGAGACCTCACACACACACACACACACTCTCTCTGAATCACAGTATCAGAGTATTAATCTTCTCCTGTTTAATGAGGACATTTTTTAGGGAAAAAAATACCAAACTGACGTTCTGATTTAACAATTATTCGTGGTGACGTGTGTGTGATCCAGTTGAAGGTCTTACTGGGACGCCGTTGACGACATCAGCACGCATTTCCGCTCTCAACATTGTAGGGGAGCTGCTGAGGAAAGTTGGCGTAAGTCAACTAGCTTCATAATAATAATAACAATTCATAGTCATTTTATTAAGTGATGACTGATATTGTAGTTGTGTTTAGGTTTTGTGTGAAGGAGGTGAATGAATGTAATGACTCCCTGCTCAGCCCATCATGGGTCAATAATGTTCTTCTGTTTTTATGTTTGTTTGTTGGTTTCAGAATTTGGAGTCGAAACTGGCTTCGTGCAGAGAGCTGCAGGTCCAGGAACGAACGCAGAGCCGCTCAGTAGCGGCTCAGAGCCCACACGGCACGCCGAGAGAAGCGCTAGAGAACCAGCCCAGCACTAACGGTCTGTTTGAGGGGTGAGTGAGACACACTCGTGATTCGAAGTCGATCACAATGAGGTTTACAGGAAACAGTTAGTCTTCCAAAAACACACTCTGGAGCACGAGTAAGTTATTCCGAGCCTACAGGATTTTCATTTCTCGCGTAAACGCCCGTACAGATGATTTCCGAATAAATCCGTCCGTATTCATCCCGATAAACGAGGCCCGTCGTACGCGAAAGATTATTCCAAACTTTTCTGGAACTCGATATTCCCTCAGCTGATGTTTTACACGTTGCACGTTGTCTTCTAAATCTCCCGTATGTGTTCATTAATGCGCCCGTTCTAATACGTTATCGTTTCTATGGTAACAACACGTTCACGGACATTTGTACAGCGGACGCTCCATGTAGGATACGAAGTGCACCTATTATGGATTTGAAACGCACCTAATTTTGTTTTAAAGCTCTCATACGATAGATTTACGTGCATCCGAGGTCAACGTGCTCATCATTTAAACTGCAGCGTTATCTTTTTCCCCCCAGTGTCCCAAACGACTCATTCAATGATTCATTCTAAACCCCTCCTTTCAGAGAGCATCCTCTGCTCTGATTGGTCAGACGTCCCAGTTTGTCGTGATTGGTCTACCGCTGTCAGCATGTTTCAAAAAGGAAACGCCCACTACCGTAACGAGTTTCAGCTCTGTCTGTCAGCGAGCGATGAAGACCAGAGGCGGGGCTTTCTGTTACAAATCTACGTGGGTTAGAACAGGAAGTAAAGTCTGGAATCACTAACGAGTCGATTCATCTGTTCAGAATCGGTTCCTTCTTTTAGGAGTCGATAACTCCGTCTGTCGTGCGCTTTGACTTTTGAAACTTTGAACACACGACATGAGAGGGAACATCTGAAAAACCATCATAGGTGCACTTTAAATAGACATTTATGGAAGAAGTCTCCAGTGTCAGAGGGAAATGTAACCTTACACCCAAGCAAGAATTATTGATACCTCTTTCTCTCTCTCTCTCTCTCACTCACTCACACTCTCTCTCTCTCTCTCTCTCTCTCTCTCTCACTCACTCACACTCTCTCACTCACTCACACTCACACTCTCTCTCACTCACACACTCACAC
>JAFFST010055445.1:35399-51394 GCA_022414735.1 Noturus placidus
TAGGAAATGCTATTAGATTTTATAATAATTATTACTGTTTTGAGAGAGCGAGAGAGAGAGAGAGAGAGAGAGAGAGAGAGAGAGAGAGAGAGAGAGAGATGTGTGTAAACAGGAGTGTGGAGTCTGATTAAGAGTTAAGAGCTGACCAGGAAGCTCATTCACACCTTTTGGACTCTATCACACAATCCACACCTGTGCTCCATGCTCCAAACTCCAACACACACACACACACACACACACACACACACACACACACACACTATGCTCAGTGAGAAGTGTGGGAGAGAAGCACATTATTGAATGTAGGGAGTTTCAACTCCTGTGGATTAAGCTCATAATTTTTCCCATTGCTGTATTGTCAGATGTAACTGGTTGAAAATTGTTTGGTCTTGCATAGTGCACTTGCGATCTATGCCACATCTGGTGATAATATACCTTGTCCTGTGATGCAGCATATTTGAAATGATACTGTGAATTGCACATACGATTGATAAATTTAAAAAAGAGCAAACTGAGGGAGAAAGTAAGTTTTTATTATCAGTTCTATAAATGCTTGTTCCAGATATGAATATGTTTTGTTAGCAACACTATGGTCAACTAACTTTTCAAATCAATTACTGAATAAACTCAAATTAAAGAACCCTTTAAATGTGTTCTTGATGGCAAATCTAAATCCAGTTTTTGGTACCATGAGAGGGGTTGTTTATTGAATTTGACCAATCAGCAACAAACAGGATAGTTAAGCTATACAATACGGTAATGGTGAAGATTTGTAGGTGCAGAGGTCACTCAGGTTGTGCTGGCTGTGATCAGCATGGGACTGTAGGAGGGTTTCCAGTGTGACAGTTACTGCATGGCCTGGTCCTGCATGAAATAGTTCATACAGCCAAAGTTTTATCTCCCAGGATTTCATGGATGGGCGCAGTGCACTAGCGTGAGGGTGTGCCTGAGGTTCTGAAAGGACTGAGAGGACTTAATGAGTTTTACACCAAGGACAATAACTCTGAACTGAATCAGAAACTGAATCGGAAATTCCTATACAACCTCCTCTTGCAAAATGTCAGACTCAGACGAAATGCCTGTTAGGGGTGTACAAGTTCCTGTTGAGGGGGCTGTGGGTTATGATGTCATAGAGCAAATGAGAGGTCAAAATCAGGAGTTAAGGGATTGGAGAAATGATACCCTGGTAAATAGGGTTGCCTGTGTGGGCAATTCAACCCACTCTTATATTTATGTTCCTCAAGAATGTCATGTGCAACCTTCTAGGTTCAACCCTCTATTACAGCAAAGATGGGAGGTCTGTAGAGGAGTTTATTGAGGGGGTGGAAAGGGTTCTAAAAGCTATAGATCAAACTCAGGAACATTTGAGGGGCTCTGTGCTAGAAGAGGTGCATTTGAGTGTAGGACATCAGTCCATGCAGGCCAGTGATCGCTTCACTTTCCTGTGTGAGGCATTTGTGGAATGGCATAGTGGGACACAATTGTTTTACAATTGCAAATACTTAGAGGATGAAAGCCTTCAAAATGACTCTCATACACTTTCTCGCATTTTAAGCTCTGTGACAAACAATCCCTAAGAGGCTTGGCTAATGAGCAGGTGATATTGCGCAATCAGTTTGTGGAGGGTATGAGGGATGCCGTGTTAAGGCGGAAACTGTGCAAGATCATCAGAGAAAAGCCCCACTTTACCATGCTGGAAAGTCGTAATGAGGCCATTCTTTGGTCCATGGAGGAGACCAGGCATACAAGGGCAGTGAGTAGCAAACCAGTCCATTCAGAAGTGCTTGGTAAAACTGGGCGTTCTTTTGTTGTGGCCAAGAACCAAACATCTACTGTGTTATATGATATTCTACATGTGATTTCCTGGCAGGACAAGCAAATTCGTGAGCCGAAACAGACTATCTCTGAGCTCACTAAAGCAAGTTGACTTCAACAAGTTGAAGTTAAGGAGTTGACTTTAAAATGGTTGCTTTCCAGCTGGCACAGTTAGTTGAGTTAATCAAACAGGATTCCTTTGCTCAAGTCGCAGGTAAGACTGCTGAGGGTGGAAGTTGGAAAGAAGGATGGCTCTATATGGTTATCAGAACCAGTGAATACTTCTTTACCAGAAGGTTTGTTTGTAGTGCCTACATTAGTCACGTCTGAGTTACCTGTGTGTCCAGTAAGGGTGCTTAACATGTCACAGGAAGACCTTTGGCTTCTGCTTAGGACCCGCCTGGGAGTGTTGTCTGCAGTAGACATCTCCAGTGTGGATACATCCGGGGAGGTGAGGCTTCATAGGATTTTGCAGACATGGAGCAGGTCACCATAGGTGCAAATCACGGTTATGAGTCCCTGGCCCAGTTGCTTTTTAAGCTGGTCAATATGGGAGGCATGCCTGAACAGCAGGTCCAGTTGAAAGCAGTGCTGTATAAGTATTCAAGCGTGTTTGCCATGGGCTATACTGATATGTATGGACATGAGATACATCTGACCGATGATGTACCCATGAACCAACCATACAGGAGAATTTCACCTAACCAGTTTCAAGAGTTTAGAGAGCACATTGCTAGGTTGTTGAAGAAAGGTGTTATTCAGGAAAGTGTCAGTGCTTCTGCTTCTCCAGTGGTGCTTGTGCACAAAGCTGATAGTGCGCAAAGTTTATGTGTGGATTACAGAAAGCTCAATGCTAAAACGAGACGTGATGCATTTCCATTACCCAGAATTGATGAGAGCTTTGATGCCCTCAGGGGAACAAAGTTATTTTCAACCACTGACTTGGCATCCGGGTACCATCAGATTGTGGTGAGTGAGATAGATAAGGCCAAGACAGCTTTTAAAATGCCTTTTGGTTTATTTGTGTATCAGAGGATGCCATTTAGGGCAGTGGTTTTCAGAGTGGGGGCTGCAGCCCCCTTGGGGTCCGCCAGGGGGCCTCAACAATTTGGTGTGAAAAATAAATTCTCACTCTCAGACAACCACACACACACACACACACACACACACACACACACACACACACAATCAATTCCTAATGTAATGTAATGTAAAGATGTAATTATTAATAATTTAAAAAAGGGGGATATATTCAGAAGTCTGTATTTTTAATGTGTTGTAGAAACATCTTGCAAAAGGGGGGCCTCGGTCAAATGTTAATGCCATGTGGGGGCCTTGCCCTGGAAAAGTTTGGGAACCACTGATTTAGGGTATGTAATGAGCCGTCGACTTTTCAGTGGGTCATGCAGGGCATCATGAGTGATTAGATCTTTCAAGTGTTGATAGTGTACTTAGATGATATTCTAGTGTTTTCACAGACATTTGAGGAACACTTGGAAAGATAAGAGATGGTGCTGAAAAAGTTGGTGGAGGCCAGTTTAAACATCAAGCTGGGGAACTGTCATTTTCTCCAGGAAGCAGTAAGTTTTCTTGGTCATCAAGTGTCAGCAGAGGGGATTGCACCTGATCCGAGCAAGGTTGCTGCTGTCAGTGAGTGGAACACTCCTGAAACCATCAAAGCGTTGAGGTCATTTTTAGGGTTTTGCAGCTACTGTAAGAAGTTTATCGAGGGCTTCTCGAAGATGGCAGGGCCCTTGCATGATCTGGAGTAAAGCTGCCACTGATGCTTTGTCTAGACAGGAGTTTGCAGGTTAGCCCGATCCCGATGATGACTGGGATGAGTGTGTAGAAGTTTGTAGTGTGTTTAATAGAGGCACAATCTTGGAACCTAAACTTGCCTAGAAAGGTGTTGATTGTTGAAGGTTAAGACAGGTGCGTGTGCTTGAGGGTGGTGAAGAAGCTATCGCTAACATTCAAGGTGAGACTCACATGCTTCCCGGCTATACCAAAGAAAATCTGGCTGAGTTTCAGAAAAATGAACCAGTTTTCAGAGAATTCAGCAGGTTTTGGTATGATAAGAAAAGACCAGTTTATCCGGTAAGGAAGACCTTAGCAGGGCCAATGAAACATTTTTTAAGAACTTGAATCTCGTAAGAGAAAGGGAAGGGTTATTGTATCGGGTTATAGACGACCCTTCTGAAGGGTACTGCTGGCAGCTGCTGCTACCAGAGTGCTTAACAGACCAAGTGTTGTGTAGTGTGCACAATGGTATGGGACATCAGGACATCGAACGCACTTTGAGTTGTTTTTGGGTTGGTCTGCATGAAGATGTGGAGGAATGGGTAAAGAAGTGCCAGCATTGAATCCTCACCAAAATGCCTCAACCCAAAGTACGTGCCCCTGTGAGAGCATTTCTAGGTCCAGGTTTCTAGAGGTGATTGCAGTAGACAGTAATAGAGCCTGCTTCTGAAGGCAAAGTTACGTTAAGGCCTTTATACATTCAACACGATTTTGCAGTCACAACAATTCATAGCAAGCTTGAATTCATAACAAGTCACAATTCATTTGTAGAAATATTTTAAAAGATTATATAAGGTTAGGTTTAAGGGCAGGGTTTGTAAACACAAATACCTTTTTATGACCTCATTTGAATGAAATCTAATGAAATCTAATAAAATCTAATAAAATAATTATAGAAAATACTATTTAAAATGACATCATCAAAATATTCATGAGGTCATTTAAAATAAACATGGATGTCTATGAACATCTGCATAGTGATGTCACTAGTCCTTTTTCCAGTGCTGGGTTGATTAACCAACCTCATTAACCTATAAAACACTGATTCAAGGAATAGCTTTCTTTATGGGAAGTCATTCTGTGTAGAATGGCTGAGTAGTTGATAACTCGTGCCAGAGAACATCGCGAAAACATCAAAGCAGTTATAAAAAGAAACTACATACAGTATGTGTCAGTGCTGAGGTACTTTAACTGGCAAGCATTTCATTTCAGTGCTGTTAATAAACTGTCAATTAGTTTGCTAGAGAGTTAAAAATAAAATATACAACCCAGTCTTTTCCAACGTATCTGCTGCACCTTCTATACAATATTCTGTTCAATACATCGCATATCAACGTTCTGACATGCGTTGCATAGCAGTCTAGCAAACTTTCGCACAGATGCTAGGTTTGAGACTTTCTGCACCAACATATTTAAACCCAGCAAACCTCTATCACAACGCTATTTGAATAAGATCAATATGTAATAATTCATTTTTACCTTTACAGTAATGCAGATGTTTTCAAAATGTGGATATTTACCTAAATTCTTTAGGATAATAAGAATACAGAGACTTTTCCCATTTTTCCCCATGTTACCCGTGTTACCACAAGCCTGATTGTGTTTGCAGGGGAGAAGTTTCATGACCCTGGTAAGTCTAATCAGATCTCATGAAAAGCAAAATTTTACACAAATGGGTAATGCTAACGATGTACTTGACGTAACAGGGAAATAATTGCACCAAGCTCTGTTAACAAACTCACACTGCTGACTTAAATCTGTCACTCTATTTCTCTGTCTCATCATTTTTAATCACTCATAAGTCAATATGTGCGTCACATGTGCTAGGAGCTCTTTTACAGAAAAGTGCATGAAAGGCATCCAAATCTTGTTTCCTGTGGTTTGTTTAGATTTTTGCCCTATATTAAGGTCTCTAATAATAGTAAAATATGTTGTGAAGGGTGTTGAAAATTTTTAAAGGGTAGTATTGCCACCTCAAGCTCCAGGATCCGAGGGTCACTGCCTGTGTGGAGTTGTGTATGTTCTCCCCATGTTCATGTGGATTTCCTATAGGTTATCCGGTTTCCTCCCAACTCCCACAAACACAGATGTAGGTGGATTGGCTCTAATAAATTGTCCTTTTAGGTGTGAATGTGTGTGCATGATTCCCTGCGATAGACTAGTGTCCCATCCAGGTTATTACTGCCTTGTACCCAATGTTCCAATTCGGGTCCACCACGACCCTGACCATGTGGTTACTGAATATAAATGAATAAATGAACTTGTAAAGACAGACTAGAAACTGACCAGACTGAGCTCCTTCTGTCAGTCAGAAGAAGATGGTTAGAGGAAAATGAAATAAATTTACCTGCTTCCTCTGAGACACATGGAACCAAGTACCACTACTTGTGTTATAACTGCTCCTTATAGCATAGAACTAGCTAGCATTTCTCTGACTGACAGATCTGAAGATCATCCTTCACATCTAAAGAGCAGGGCCAGCTTTTCTCTCTTAAATTCCCAGTAATAGAATTTTTTAAATTTGAACTTACAATATTATATATGTAAAGTGATCTCAAACTTTTGGCCACAACTGTAGAGTTTAATCTAGTTATCAATACTACTTCTAAAGCATATTAGGTACCAGAGCCAGAAATGTATAAAGAAATGCTTTCTATGCATACTTTTAATCCAAGGTACTTAGGATCTAGAACATGGGATCAGCCTTAGTAGTTGATAGTGAAGGGCCTAGCTCAAGAGCCTACCAGTGGCTCTTCCATCCAAGATTTTGAGCTTCTAGGCTTTAATATAAGGTCACTAGTGCAGAACCTTATCTGCTGAGCTACCATTGCCCTGCCCATGACAATGGTAAGGTGTTACATTTGCACAATACAAAATATAATGCAAAATATAACAATACAAATAATGCGAGTCTGGATTTTTCAGCATTGTGAAAGACTCCCTCCTTAAACCCATAAAAACACAATATACTGTAGTTCTTCAAAACGTTAGATGGCAGTGTGTTAGATGGCCATCCAATCTTTAGAAGACTCACTCTGACCTACTGGTCCATCCACTCTCAGTAGGGCCAAAGATGGAAAATCACATGACAAGTGATTTATAGCTCAGGCATTCTATGATTTTTCCCAATCCTCTTCTTTCATTTTCAATTTCAGTTTATTTGGCAGACACTTTTATCCAAAGTGACCTACAAGTGAGGCAGAATGCAGTCCAAACATACACCTGAGCATTTAACAGTAAAGGCCATTACTCAAGAGACCAACAGGGGTTCTCTGGTAGTACTGAGATTTAAACTCACAATCTCCTGGTCACCCTAAGTATGTGACCCTGACCCACTTACACTACCCTCCTTACAACCCCTTCTTAATTCCCTCCCTTTGCTGTAGCCCTTCGTACCTCCTGATTTCACATTAGACAGCTAGACCGATTTCCCTTCTCAGGAGACGTATTATCTCAACCCAGCTCGGCTCGTTACACCCGTTACTCTGGACTTCTGCATTGTGTACCCAGCTGACAGAGTGTGTGCGGGCTGAAGTTTGCTCAAGCCCTCACCAAGGCTGCATGGACGACTCACTCTGCCTGCTGACCTGCTGATCCAGACACTCTCAGCAGGGCCAAGGATGGACCTGGACTATTCCATCAAAGCCTAGTACAAAAACAGGCCAATTTACAACCGAGAGCTGGAAGTCCTCTGGGGAAACGGTCCAGAGAAGCAGTAAATGAAGCTGCCTACTACATCAGAGACAGACCGGCTGCATCCCGATTCAACGTCTCAATTTGACTAAGAATGTCACAGTCCAGTAGGTAAAGTAATGTCAACCAAATTAGCTTGTGTTGCAATCACGCTAAAAGCCTGGGGCATTCATGATTCTGATGCTATAGAAATTCATATCTAATTTATTTTCTTGCAGAATTTGTGGCAGAAAACAGCTGTTCATTGAACTCCAGTAAAATAAGACACAGTAAAAAAAGTGTGTGATAGAAAAAAAGTATAAATGTGTTGTGAGACCAAAAAAACAGAAAACTGTTGGTGAGCATAGCTTTTGCAGGATGACGAAATAAATAAATAACAGTGCACCCGCCTGGCCATGAATATTGCATTAGGGACATGAACGGAGAAGTGCAGTGCCTGGAACATCTGGTGCTGTCCACAGGGACCCTCGTGGCGAGAAAGCCACAACTTCCAGAAAAAATGCCAATAAAACAGGAAAAGAAGATTCCATGAGCAGGCCTGCGCATTATCCACCCGATTTGTTTGGCTAATTTGATTTTTATCACCGGTAGCCACTGGTTTCAGCAAACGGATGAAAGGTAAACCAAGGATGCAGAGCCTGTAATATGCAGCTACTTTGAACTCGCATCATCAGTTTCAGACATGTAGGTGTGTGAAAGCGATGCTTCGCTGGGCTTTTCATGCTCTGAAACATAGCCAGGTGCTGAATGTTTTATGGAGATCTGTGTGCTTTCTTTTCTGTCTGCAAAGTCTATACTGAATGGGTTTTGAATTGAATGAGTGTTTGGGTGTAATGGGGGATCATGACTGAATGGATTATTGTCCACCTCCATGTGTGGGAGCTGATATTGAAACAAAAGTAATGGTAGACATGGAGAAAAAAGGGGAAAGACAGACACAAGTTATGAAAAAAAAAAATTACTCATAGTTTGATATAAATGTGCGATATGGTGTCTTACATCTTCAGGGTTATATGTTTCACAGCTTCATACGTCCAACCACACGGGAAAACAAAAAACATCTCGTCACATCCTTTTAATGCACCTGTCTCATTAGATAGTGATTTAACCCATAAAGAAAACACTTTTTGAATGCCCTTCATTTATCATTTTGTGCATGTGACATTTGTTTCTTCACTATTTTCTATTTTCTAGTTGTTATTGGCTTACCTACGGATGGATTTTGATCTAGTAACATGTATTTTTTGGTGCCAAATACAACTGGACTACTGCTCACTGAGTTAACATAGCTAGTAGCAAGTTAAGTGCATAAGCTAGGAACATACGCAGTTGAGAACAGTGGACATATGGGATGCCATAACAACATTTTGGCTGAAATAAATAATAATTTATGCTTTCCATATGGGACAACCTTTACCTTCAGACCAAACAAATACTACTCAGTGCTGTATGTCTACAGCTAGCTGCCTTTCGATTGGAAAACAATGTCAATTTCTTGATGTTCTGAAAAATGCTGGTGGTGCGTATGAGGTGTAGTCGTCCTCTGTGCCAGTGTTTCCATGTATTGTTTGACTGACTGCATAGTGTATGTAGCTCTACTGACTACAGGTGTTGTTTTTCCCACAGAGGGAGAGCATGCTAAACTTTGCACAGACAGTAACCTGAGCTCAGGACCGAAATGAGAACCCAAGAAGTGTGAGACAGCAGTGCTACCCACTGTGTCACCAGACCACCCAAAAAAAGGTTTTAAGACACACAGTACACTATGTCTTACAAATGTAGGGATATTTGACCCCATTTAGACTGGGACAAAATTCTGTGTTGTTTATGAATATGAATATCCTTTCTGTTAGAAAACTGAGTTCGGTAGAGTAGACAAAAAGCTGACAGGAGTAGATATTTATTCCGGTAACTAGTGCATGACTCTTGTGCATGGTGGTTCAAGTTAATGGTTCATCTTAACTCTTTGGACTCTTGCTTGCAAATCAGTAGGTTTATGAGGCTGTAACCGAAATAAGAGAAACTCCTAGATTAGATCTTTTTTGTGTATCTGAAAACAATTGTTTCCAGCAACATGGTGGTACACCAAATTCCAATGCAATGTTGTCTCGATGCGAAAATAAACATTTCCTGAATACATTGATCAGCCATAACATTAAAACTACTGACAGGTGAAGTGAATCACACTGATTATCTCGTTACAGTGGCACCTGCCAAGGGCTGGGATATATCAGGCAGCAAGTGAATATTCCGTTCATGAAGTTGATGTGTTGGAAGCAGGAAAAATGGGCAAGCGTGACATCTCCAAAATGACAGGTATGTGTGCTTTAACATTCAATCGATTAAAACGTTCAAACTGATAAAAGTACAATCATTTAAACGTTATGACAGTGTTTGTGTGAGCCATTCAGAATTGAGGGACTTTTCCAGCTCCTGCTTGACTGAAGCCAGCGCATTTTTTTTTTTTTTTTTTTTTTTTTTTAGCTAATTCTAGATAGTATGCTGCTGGTCTCATGAAATAAATAAATCAGGAGAAGCATATTTTTACTTTTCAAAGTTACTTTTACAGAGGCGGGAGGGTAGTCATGATTAAGTTTAAATGTTTATTTCACCGCTTTTAATATAAGCAGTATTTACAGCCAGTTGAATGTATTTGATACGCTACATAAGTACACCCATACTGAGAATCTTTTTGATGCGAATCAGCAATACAGTTGGAGATTAAGGGAGGAATGAGGACTGTAAGGGGTGAATGTGTCCTGTGTGAAGAATTCTCCAACACTAACAGCACACGCGAGAGATGGACAACTTTTAACTGGATGCTGTTCACACAGTACAAACACTAAACTGTAAGCATTAATGATTAATAAAGGAATCCATTAACCGAACAGCTCAGCAGGGCAGCCGTTTTTGAAATTTAGCTCTAAGGCTTGAATATAAGTCATTATAAAATACTGCCTTGACCTCCTGCTAATTGGTGTGCCATAATGGTGTGCATGGCTGTGCAACTAATGTAAACAACTTTAACTGGTGACGACGTTATTCCAGCCCCTGGAGTCACGGGTCCCTTGATGCCAGACCAGCAGGTTTATGGGCCGTAACTGAGCTGAATTTGCCAGCTGAGATCCTTTTTTGGCACAATTGTATGAGATTATGCCCTGGAAAGGCCCAGTGTGATGAATTCTAGGACAAGGACAACATACTTAGCATGAAGGAATAAATTTACACACAGGGGATATTCTCTGTAATGTTTTTCCCACTCCCTCTTAGTGTCACACAGAAAGACAGTGTGTGTGTGTGTGTGTGTGTGTGTGTTTGTGTGAGAGAGAGAGAGAGAGAGAGAGAGAGAGAGAGAGAGAGAGAGAGAGCAGAAATAAACAGCCGTGCCATGACGATCCACAGAGAGCTCAGCGGCGGGTTTTTGACTGCGGTCCAAGCCGACAGCTGACAGCCGCCTGTGTGACATGGTGTACAAACAGATGTGGCGGCAGCTTTCCAAATCCTTTTTTACTCTATTCCTCGCTTCCTCCTGCTCTCGAAACAACCCTTATTGGATAGAAATCGTGTGTATTTTTCTTCCCATTAAATTTTGGTCCCTACTTATTGATCTCCATTTCCTCCCCATATTTTTTTTGTATATTCCAGTGCCTGAATCATCCACATGGCACCTTTTCGTTCTTTCTTTCTTCCTGTTTTTCTCCACCTGCATGGTGTATGGCACCTGAGATGCACCTGACTCCACTCAAGTCCAAACATACTCTCACACAGCTACTAACGCATGGTCTCCCTCCCTCCTTCTCTGTCTCCCTCCATCCTCTGCATTAGCTCCTAATTACCAGCTAATAAGTCATTACTCTTGCCATCCATGGGGGAATAGAGGGGCCTGCTCACCCCATTTTTAATTCTGGCACCCACTCCACATGGCTGCTCGTCCGCAGGGTGTGGGTGGCATCCATACACGCCCTGTGTACTGCATGTCTGTGTGTTCATGCAAGACAGCCTCCATTTCAGCTAACATCTGGATCCGTTGCAGTTTAATCGTGGGAATTGTGAAATATGATCCAAATTTGACCAGAATGGCTGTGCATTTGCAATCTGAGACATATGAACCTGAGCAGACCTTACCATGTAAAATCAAGATTCTTCTGTATATGCATCTGTTTGTTAGATGAAGAAAAAAGCAGACATTTTCTTCTCAAACTTAACACACAGACCTATTGGATTGCTTCTATTATTTCTATTTTTTATATTGTATAGGTATTTATGGAAATGATTTATCTTTCTTTGATGTTACTCCTCCTACTTGTGCTGCTGTGTCAATTTGAATTTGAATAAAGGTACATCTTATCTATCTTATCTTATCTTATCTTATCTTAATTGTAGGCAAATACAATAATAACAAAATACTATGAATCATTTTGTAGTCATTTACTTAGTTAAACTGGCATACTTACTTACTACCTGCTATTACAATCCTCATGTCAGATGTATGTAGCCTATATTAATATTAATGTGTGCTTATTTTGGCATTGAAATCCATGTTTGGGTGGATTTCTCTACATGCTCGAAACCATTCTAGATTGAGGCACTTCATGCTGTCTACTCATTCACACAACCATCAACAGTGCTGTATATGTGTGTAGATTGGCAGATTGGAGAAGAATCCATGTTCTGCCGAATAAATGCCGCTGATCATTTGCAGCATGTCTGTAAAGCCGCACATTAGAGAAAAGCCTTCAGGGAAGGAGAGAGAGAGAGTGTGTGTGTGTGTGTGTGTGAGAGAGAGAGAGAGAGAGAGAGAGAGAGAGAGAGAGAGAGAGAGAGAGAGAGAGATGGCAGCAGCTGTGCTGGAATTAATGTCTGCATGCCAAATTAGAAACACCATGCATCTCCGTCAAAACTAAAAAAAAAAAAAGAAAGAAAGAAAGAAAAAAGAACAAGTGAGAAGGAGAGAGGGGTCTGGTGCTGGAGAATAGAAAGAAAAAGTAAAACAGACTGGCACGTCCTCCAGCTGTAGAGTGAATAAACACAGATGCAAGAAACAGAATTTGGAGAATTAAAAGACGCCGTTTGGATTTATAGTGTGGAACAGACTGAAGAGTGTGGTGTACAATGCAGATAAAATCTTGGCTCAGCACCATAAATCTCATGCTGTCTGAGCAAAAGCTGATCATCTCTACAGTATACTGCTATATACTACTCATTTTAGCACTTCGACACTTCAGAGTATTATCACTAGAAGTTTATTGTTGTGTTCAGATCTGCTAATATTGTACTATTCTATATTCTTTCCACCAAGTTTGACACTGGAGGACATGTATTCATTGTAGTTGCACATAATCTACGCAGTCAGCTATAGTGTAACTACTGAGGATCTTGACGCTGTTACAGATAGATTACATCAGCACATCATATGTACAGTTGTATCAACCTCAGCTTTGGCTCATGTAAGTACACACAGTCGCAGGGAGCCTGGATTCTATCCCAGGGATCTCGGCAGGGGACACTCTGGATGGGGTGGCAACCTATCACACACTACGGACAACAATCACACACTACGGACACTACAATGCATGTCTTTGTACTCGTGGAGAAAGCTGGAGTACCTTAAAGAAACCCCCGAAGCACGGGGACAACATTAAAACTCCACACACAAAGGGCGGAGGCGAGAATCGAACCCCCAATCACAGAGGTGCGAGGCAAACATGCTAACCACTAAGTGCTGTATGTCTCTATCTATCAATCTATGTGTTTCCTACATGTGGACTATACAGGAACTAAACACGTATTTTAAAGTGTTTCCTCTATGTAATGTTAGTCTTAAAAATAATATGTTGAGGTATATATATATATATATATATATATATATGTGTGTGTGTGTGTGTGTATATAACATATTTTAGGAGAACTATTAGTTATGATTTTATTAAATATGTTTTGGAATGTTTCAGGAAGCAAACAGTTGTTATTATTATTGTGTGTATAGTTATGAGTGTGTGTGTGTGTGTGTGTGCGCGTGTGTGCGTGTGTGTGTGTGTGTGTGTGTGTGTGTGACCTGAATAACATTATCAGCCGCTGGATCAATACTGACTATACAGAGCCTTTCTAATGATACCTGCAGGGCACAAGCTTACACACCCCAAGGCAACACACTCACACACTGCAGCCATGAATACATAATGAAGGTGTGAGTGCATGTGATAAATGTGTAGTGGAAGAGTCAGTGTGTGTGTGTGTGTGTGTGTGTGTGTGTGTGTGTGTGATTTGGTCTAATATTCTCATATTCAGATACCAGATATCCACATTGGACGTAAGATCCCATGTACTACATTTAGTCTGTGTTCTACATTGTTTTGGTTATTACTTTTAGTCTGTTGTTGCTTGTGTATAATGTAGAAAAAAGTTTGACACATTTGGCATAATTTTACATAATTCTCATCAATTATAATCTCAAATAAAGGCACTGTAATTGAGCATATTGTGCAATTGGTAGGTTCTACTGCTTTCTGACTAAATAAAAGAAATTTGCAAAGACAAGTTTAAAGAATTGGGCTTTTTAAAATGAATCTCAGGATGAATCAGAAATGTAAATTTGAGGTAAATATCAACAACATGAAATCATAATTTCATGTGCTTTCTCTGCCTATTGAAGCAACACATGTTTCACCCTGCAGGATTTATGTTCTGCAAACACATATTCAATTCACACATTCCAACCTCAACCCGCACTGCAGATTCACTCTCCATCTTCAAGAAACAGCTAAAGACCCACCTCTTCCCTCAACACCTAACCAACTCATAAAATAAATAAATAAATAAATTAAAAAAAGGCACTTACACC
Organism: Noturus placidus; assembly: GCA_022414735.1. Lineage (NCBI taxonomy): Eukaryota > Metazoa > Chordata > Actinopteri > Siluriformes > Ictaluridae > Noturus > Noturus placidus. Next base: position 49,549 of record JAFFST010055445.1, read on the forward strand.
TCTACTCTGCGCACTTTGCTTCTTCTAGTACTCAATTAATAGATCTTGTATAGTAGCACTACTTGTATTGTTCTCTGCTTGATATCACTTTGCTTGTATCTCTCATTTGTCAGTCGCTGCTAAGTAAAGCGTCTGCTAAGTGAATAAATGTAATAAATGTAAATGTAAATGTAAATATTTAATTTGTATAGCGCTTTTAACAATGGACATTGTCTCAAAGCAGCTTTACAGAAACATACAAACACAGGATACACATTTTAAGTCTGTGAATTTATCCCTATTGAGCGAGCCGGTGGTGACGGTGATGAGGAAAAACTCTCTAAGATGATATGAGGAAGAAACCTTGAGAGGAACCAGACTCAGAAGAGAACCCGTCCTCAATCTGTGTAACGGATAGTGTGAAAGTAAAGGGAAGTTCATTATGGTTTTAACATGAAGTCTGTTTTGTGAAACTAATCCACTGTTCACTAAAGGAGAACAAATTGTGCAACTATTCAGAATATTCACTGTCTGTGCTAGTTTACAATGATAGGCTCATTAACATTTGAATGTATTTGAATACTACACCTTTTAATACTTAAAATTAGAATGTACTTTTAATTTTACAGCACATGCGTGTATGATTCACTTAAGAAAAAAAAGAGACAGAGACTTACTTTGTAAAAACAAAACTATATTCTGCCTGAGTTTTCTCTTACTTATATGTCTGTGGCTCAGCGGTTAAGGCTCTGGGTTATGGGTCAGAAGGTCAGGAGGATAAGCCCCAACACTGCCAAGCTGCCAGTGTTGGGCCCTTGAGCAAGGCCCTTAACCCTCTCTGCTCCAGGACTGCTGTATTTGGCTGACCTTGTGTTCTGACCCTAACTTCTTAACAAGCTATGTGTGAAGAAAAGACTTTCACTGTGCTGTAATGTATATGTGACAAATAAAGGCTTCTTTCTTCTTTCTTTCTAAGCGTGTGTATGTGTATGTGTGTGTGTGTGTGTGTATGTGTGTGTGTGTGCTGGGGTGTTGGTGTGCAAGCTCGATATATGTTAGCTAGCATGAAGGTGAGGTAGATGTCAGCTGAAGGACGAGCGAGCAGATGGTGGCTCGGTTGAGTGTGGCTCACGTGTGTGCGCCTGTGTGTGTGTGTGCAGGTGTGTATGTCTGTGTCCTAGAGCTGTAAAACACAAGGATTTTCACCTTTCAAAAAAATGTATAAAATAAAATTACCCCATTTTAAAATATCTTGCAGAATACACTATGTCAAAGAGCCACGCTACTTTGTTTGTGACGTGATGTGGAAAAAGATACCCCTATGGCCTCACTGAAAGTCACTAAAATACAGTCTGAAAGAAAGAAGTTGCTATTTGTTGATTAATATTTCATAAATAAAATATCAAATACTATAAAAAATGATATTTAAACCTGCTTTTATTCAAAGCTTACATATTAATAGTCTCTTCAGAAGTCCCACCCATAGCCATTGGTTATTTATAAAAGGTGAATAACATCTGTCGATTACTAAAATTAATTATATTTACATTATAAATTAGTCTATCATCCTAAACTATTATCCTGAGGTAATGCAAGCAAACTTATTAGGTCTTATGGATGATGTCCATTTCACTATGGCACTTAACCAACAGCTTGATAAAAGAATCTATCTATCTATCTATCTATCTATCTATCTATCTATCTATCTATCTATCTCCCTCTCTCTCTCTCTATATATATATATATATATATGTATATATATATAATTTAATAATTTATCAATTTGTATAGCGCTTTTTTACAATGGTACATTGTCTCAAAGCAGCTTTACAGAAATATCATTTTTTTTACATTTACAAGCGACTTA
>JAFFST010055447.1:9944-24850 GCA_022414735.1 Noturus placidus
CGAGGGGTTTAAGTAAGTGCAGGAGAACCGTCTTTATTTAAGAACAAAACAAACATAAACAAGCACTGCTTAGCATCCCCGGCTAAGGCTAACTATACTGGCTTCAAACAAACAGGCATTCGGCACTCGGACAGACCTTCAAACAAAGAACAATAACGCGCAATGTGCTCTTAGCCTCTAGGGGTTTAAATACCCAACATAATCAAACCAAACAAGACACAGCTGGGATATCATCACCGAATCCAACCAATCCAAAACAATTTGTCACGTGTCTAGAGTTAGTTCATGCTGGGGTACCATCTGCTGGCCAAGGTGTTACAACCTCATATGTTTTAGCACGCGCCTTATAACACGGTGTGCCTTATGTATTGGTGAAGTACGAACATAGACCCCATAATTGAGACTGCGCTTTATAATCCAGTGAACCTTATAGTGCAGAAAATACGGTGTGTGTGTGTGTATATATATATATATCACATTTTAACAAACATATTTGAAAAATTACAAACAAAATTCCCTGATATTTCGAATTCAACTACAAAATGATAAAATTCCCAGACTTTCCATGGGTGCAATAGACTTTATTATATTTCCATGACCCGTGGGAACCCTGAGAGTAGGATGTTTAAAACAGTAGAGTTGTTTTAAATGGAACTCTAGCTGTGTTTTTTTTTTTACTAAGTGGAAGTATACATGTAGGCCTGGCTGCAGGCTGCAGAACGGGGCGGGGCTGCACTTTCTGGTGGGGCTACATCTGCCGCTAGCTTTAACAGAATACCCAGAGTCAACGACGAGGAGTTCAACTGTTCATGTCAGCGTTACTTTTTACACCCACCATTACCTCAGCCACCATCAGACGGAGGCATAATCGCCAAGTGACAGTGGGGGAAAAAATATAACGTTAGCTGAGCTGATGGATTTATTTAACAATTTATTTACAAATGAAATGATAAATTTGTAAAAACCTACAAATAGCAGACAAGTCCAAGTGTCGCACTGATGGATAAAATAAACAAAAGATCATTCAGAGAGTCAAATTAAATGTCGCACCGATAAAATGTAAGAGAATAAAACCTTCCAACGATTACATGAACATGATCAAACACGATATTGACGTTTAAAATTCGTCCTCCTAAACTTACAGCCAATCACCATAGAGTGGCGCAGAGATGACGTCAAAACCCGGCAACGAGTTAGCATTTTATCTCAAGCACTTGTGCGAGGAGAAATCATGACACTAACATGTTCCTAAATGGGATGACGGAGGTTATCGGGGACATTAAACGTCATCACGCAGAACAGGAAAAAACTTTGCAGATTGTGCTGTGCACAATTCCCCTAAAAACATGGAGGAAGATTCATCCACAGGGTAAATCTGTATTATGGAAAATGTTTTAAATCCAGTTTGGGGAAGTTTGTGGGGAGTTTGGTGATGGTGAAGTCGAGCGACCGTGGTCTAGTTCGTTTATAACATACGGTTAACTGTTTATTTCTGGAGATTGTATTTAAGTCTCAAACTTCATAAAAGTCGTGTTCATTTGTGAAAATGATCTTGATGGACAAAACGTGTTCGTGTTGTAAACTTCTGTTGATCAGAGAGTTTATTTTTTGCAATAATCCAAAAGTCTATGTGAAAATCCGATTGGGTTTTTGTCGAGGGAACCGGTGTGATGATAACTTCCGGGTTCCGGTACAAAATGACGTCGTCCCTGCGTCACCGCTCTATTGGGTGATTTGTCTGCGTCTCCTGAATTGTTCTCATTCGGTTGATGGCATTATTAATTTGATTTATTCTATATTTTGGTACAATTTTATTGATATTTTGCTTCTACGAGATGATGCACTGTAAGGATCAGTCTAATTTGATGTAAAGATTTGTACATTAGCAGGAATGTAGCACAACAAGGAGGTGACGGCAGCGGTCTGTTTATTTAAATGTGAAAGTGCTTTAAAAATACGTTGTCCTTAAAATCAATGAATAATCGCGATCTCAATATTGATCAAAATAATCCTGAGTATCATTTTGGCCATAATCGTTCAGCCCTACGTCAGATGCATTTTATTTGAATGCAATACAACAGGTTTGCGTGCGGTTCTCCTGATATCGAGGTGATGGAATACTGTGCATCGTAGAAATGACAAGTATCAAGAGATATGTTAGTCATACTGATCTGTGTAGAACAGGAGAAGAAAAATAGGCACTCACCACTTTGAGGTCTGGTACTGAGCGACTTAGGGTCCATTCCTGGCTGTTCACAAAGGCATCTACAACACACACACACACGTTGGTCACTGATGATGCAACAAAATTACACAAGCAGTATAAACAGTAAGCATACACTCTCACTACGTAATCCTCAAGATTTTACTAAAGCCACACCTCTAATCCCACCTACTAACCCCACCCACACTGTCCACATTTTTTTATGAACCAGTAATGAGATCACATTCCTGCCTTTAAGTACTCTAACCGCTCATGAGACAAAGGCTCGTAAATTCACCGAGATCAAGTTGGCATGAAGCGAAAGTAACCACTACCAAAAGCAAGTGCAGATGTTGGCACCTCTGCAAAACTGGCACATAAACGCATGACTAATGTTATAGTGCAAAAACAATAAAAATTCATATAATGATAGTCTTTATTAGTCACATTTACATTACAGCACAGCGAAATTCTTTTATTCGCACACCCCAGCATGTTAGAAGGTTGGGGTCAGAGTGCAGGGTCAGCCGTGATGATACAGCGCCCCCTGGAGCAGAGAGGGTTAAGGGCCTTGCTCAAGGGCCCAACAGTGGCAGCTTGGCAGTGCTGGGGCTGAAACCCCCTGACCTTCTGATCAGTAACCCAGAGCCTTAACTGCCAAGCCACTACTACCCCATATCACCACTGCCCCAAATTTTTATAACAATATCAAATACTTATGTACTTTATTCTGTAGCGTTACTGAGTACAAACACTAACACGGTTTTCTCATTACATTTAATGGTTACATTTTTAAACCTTCTCATGGTCACCTTTAAACCTCCGGAACGGGCTGTTCAGCTTTTTTGATTTGAGACTCAGACGAAGACAACACTCATGATGACGGCAGAAAGTTTCGAGAGAGACAGAGCTAGTCAGTGACTACGTCTACATGCACATCAATAATCCGATATTAACATTTGAACGAGCGCCGAGTCGTGTAAACGTCACGAGCCGATTGCTTGATTCTTATTAAGAAAATATACTGCAAACACTTCCAGGAAACATGTTCGTTCCTGTTATCACCTATTCTACAAATTCTGATTCATACCCCTGGAATATGCCTGTTTTAATCAGAAATTTGCTGCATGTAAATACCTTATTCAGAAAATCTACTGAGAGGAGATATATATACGCATGCTCAGTCTGCAAGGAACTGTCGGTGCTAACACTAGGCTAGGTATTTAGGAATGGCAGCTCAGACACACTTACATCAACCATGTACGCAGGAATATTCCGATGCCTGTACTCATATAAACATCGTATTCGGAATATGGCTGCAACCCGAAAATAGACCTTAAACAGAATTTGTAGCGTTTTAGCGTTTTGAATTGGAAACAGGCGGACAGAGATGTTTTGGCTGCAACGTGCCGTCGAAGGGAATGTCGCTTTTTAATCTTCTGGATTCACACTGCAAGGGTGTGAATAATAATGTCCCATCACACCACCTCAGCATGGCTTTCCTTACAACACAACACCACTTCCCTTTAGACTGGTGTCTCAGTGCAATATGAATAATCCTATGATTCTTTTCACTGTGTTACATTACACATATTTTCCGGACACCGCTACCCCCGCAACCCGATTACGGATAAGCGGTTGAGGATGGATGGATGGATGAATAAAATGTTCGGGTGTTTCAGAACTTCTATATGAAATATCTTGTTATTATAAATTAGGAGAAAACATTTTTAAAAATCTTTTTATATAGAATGATTGTAGATCTGATCTAGTTCTGTGTCGTCTCATGTGGTTAGAGTGTTGTTTTATGTAGCACCATGGTGCTAGAGGAACGTTGTTAATAATTTTTTATTATTATTTCGCACTTATATATCGCTTTTATCCAGAAAAGGATACTTCGGCATGGGATCATCCGGGCCGGGATTCGAACCACCCACCCTACGATTAGTGGATTAGTGGACAACCCGCTCCACCAACTGAGCGACAGCCGCCCTGTTTCATTACACTGTGTACTGCGCCAGTGTATGGTTGACGGTAAAATCACTTGAACTTGAACCAACAAATCTACTCCTTCTACTCCGACTTAAATATCCTTAAAATATACTTCTGACCTTGCTGTGCCCTTGACCCTGTTTGGATCAATTCCAAAACCTCTGGTGAATGGATGGACTGTAAAATCATAGACAGCGAGCCTCGAGCCTCGAGTTCCTGGCCACAATCATGTAAAGTAGCATCTCTATATGACAAACAGGAAGCAAGTTATTGAAGACATACTATTTCAGACATTTGACCTTGAAGTGACTTTGACCCTGTTTGGAACAATTAAAAAAAATCAGTTCATCTGCTGGTTACAAGGATTATTTCGTACACATCCTACAAAACTCAACCGCTTGCTCTTGAGACATCGTGCTTAGAACAATCTCGGACGGATAATCTGAAAACATAACCCAACCCCCAATACGCCAAAATTCTCCACCCTGAGCTGAGTCTCCTTCCAAAAATGTTCAATAAATCTCCCCTTACTGAAAGATTGAACTAAATCAAATGATACATTGTATTTCTCTTTGTTAAATAACGACACGTTTTTATTAGTCCTTGAATGAGCTGTTACTATAGAAACAGTAACATATTAGTACTGAGCTGTGTTTTGCCACAACTACTGTCAGAGCTGCTGTTATAGAAAAGCAAATCAATGCCTTCTGACCGATCATATTCACGAATTCAACGATTTTACCATCGTGTATGGAGTAAATCTACACGCAGTCCCAAACGTCTCCATACATGGGGGAAATTAACAGTTTTTTTGAGTAAATATATTTCCAATGAGGTTATTCACAAAATATTTTCACCAGACTTTGGTATTCCCTCAAGAAATCCACATATATAAAGAACTCACAGCATTAAAGTCCATAAATGAAGTTGTGTGTAATAAAGTTGAATGACACGGGGAAAAAAAGTATTGAACACGCTAAGTGATATTTAAAATGTATTTGTTTACTCAAGACTACCCTGGCTAGACTTTCTATTATGCTAATTCCCAGTCATCATAATCTTTTCTCTCCCTCTCTTCTTCTGCCGAGCTACACACGATTTTATGGAGATACTAGAGATCCTGGTCCTTTCTGTTCTCTGGACCTGCCTGATCTGTTTCGGATGTCCTACCTCTGGATGGAGCTCTCATCTACTCCAATTCCAGACTGCTGGGACCACGGCTGCTTCTAAGCCATACAGACTTCATATAAATCAATAATGAACTCTTTCACACTATCTGTTGTGACCCAGATGAGGATGGGTTCCCTTCTGAGTCTGGTTCCTCTCAAGGTTTCTTCCTCTTAAACATCTTAGGGAGTTTTTCCTTGCCACTGTAACCACTCCTTGGCTTGCTCAGTCGGGACAAATTCGCACCTTTAATATCTTTATACTGTGTTTATATTCCTGTAAAGCTGCTTTGAGACAATGTCTATTGTAAAAAGCGCTATACAAATAAAATTGAATTGAACTGAATATATATTTAATACTTATTGGAGAAACCTTTGTAATGGCCGCTTCAAGACCATTCCTGTATGAAGAAATTAACTATCCGCAGTATTCAGGTGTGATTTCGGCCCGTTTTTCTAAACATATCTTTAAATCTTGTCAGGTGACAAGTCAGGTGATTGGACCATTCTAACGGCTTGATTTTTTTTTCTCTCTGAATGTTGACATGTCCAATACTTATTTCCAATATGTTGACGTGTCCAACACTTATTTATCACTGTAAATATAGTTTCCCAGAATACGTTTGACAAAAGAAGAACGCATTGAAATGATTCTCGTGGCTGGATCGGGAAGCTGTCGCAAGGCTGCGATGGACGTTAACAGGAAACATGGCAAGCACATCTCACACACACACACACACACACACACACACGACAGTTGTAAAACAAATTTAAAAAGACTGGAAGCGGAAGCATCCGCTGACGAAGGCACAACCGACGTGGTGCTGCCCTCTCTTATAGTCCCCAGCTATATACTGTACATGGAGACATTTTGAACTTACTCCTGAATGCAGCGTAGACGAGATACATTTTCTGCTCTGTCTGTAGGCATCATTCTCTTCTTTTTCCTAAAATCAATGCAATGCAGCTGTGACTCTATCACCCTCCACAGACGAGTTCACACAGAAACCGGCAGCGTCTTTATCACCATCAGGGCTTGATAAAGCCATTTTGTTTGCGCAGATGTTCTCGTGTTCTACATCACAGCCTATGATCCTCCTATTGATCTGCTAAAACAGAAAACGCTCAAGGTTGGGCCTTTTTTTGAGCGGCTATCAAAAGCATAAACCAGGCTTGAGAGCAGGCAGAGCAGGACCAGAAGCCTCGTCACTGACTGACGTGTCTCTCAGCATCACGGCACAAATACTAATCTGGCTTTTCAATGAAAGCCCCTATCTGAGCAATTTAACGCTGATGCAAACCCATGAACACGTCCATGACAGTCTGTCAGACACCTAATCTAATCTGATTATGGGTGGCAGAAGCTTGACTGGCCAAGGTCAAACATCATTTATCTCATTCAACCTTCCTCCCAATTTCATCCTGTTACTCTACTCAACAATCTGCAGCATACATACAATACATCATCACTCGCAAAAGCTTCGACTTCTCATTGACGACTCAAGTGGGAAGGTTTCCATTTTGTTGCCGTTTTTCAGTGATGTCTTGAAGGATTTAGATTTATAAAAAGCATTGATGGACCATATGGGTCGGGGGTTCGATTCCCACCGTGTCCCTGTGTGTGTGGAGTTTGCATGTAGTCCCCGTGCTGCGGGGGTTTCCTCCGGGTACTCCAGTTTCCTCCCCAAGTCCAAAGACATGCATGGTAGGTTGATTGGCATGTCCAACATGTCTATGGTGTGTGAATGTGTATGTGATTGTACCCTGTCCAGGGTGTACACCGAGACCCTGAAGAAAGGATAAGTGGTATAGAAGATGGATGGATGGAGATGGACCACATTTACTCCAATACGAAGTTCACAGTAAGAGGAAATGAATAATATACCCCTCATTTTCCCCTGCCGTTGCGTCCGTATCGAGCCATCAGTTCTGTTTTCCTTCACCGGGTTAGTAAAAAAATATGTTTCCGCCAATGGTGACGTTATAATAAACATGCACTGCCAATGTAAGTCAAAGCTAATCCAATCAGAGTTTTTCATTTCTGTGTGCTCCGGCTGTAGGGCTGAAATATTGACCCGACACCTAGTAAATCTTCTGCAGTGAGCTGAATATTACTGCTCGTTAATTCCCTCCATTACATCTGTCCCGCACAAGCACGTGTACTGCGACCCACGCGAGGAACGGGTCATTTCAGAAGAATAACGCTTGATTATGCTACATTTTCCACTCTCATACGAATATCTTTTCATTAGCTATTAACAAAATAACGTGAATCCTGGTGTGTTTATAAATAAATAAATAAATAAATAAATACATACATGCATAAATCTAGTACAGTTTGTTACAGGCGAGAAGAGTTTAATGAGAAAGAGTCTGTCCAGTGTACTGTGGTAGCCAATCAAATCTTTAGCACAGTGGGCCACTACAGTACTGTTTGTGTGTGTGCTTAGTTTGGCTAGTAAATCAGCCACTTGTCCATTTCTACTTTCCCATGACCTGCTTATCCTTCCCACTCGCTCAGTTTGGGATCCAACACGACACACACATCACAGCAGCTATGGGCTCGTGCACATCCACTCACACACATGCGTGCGTGTGTGTGTGTGTGTGTGTGTGTGTGTGTGTGTGTGTGTGTGAGTGAGTAAGTGAGTGAGAAAATGGATTGTGGAAACCACTGATGGAACAATGTGTAGGAGAACCGCCTTTAGCAGACTGAAAAGAAGAAAGTAAGCGCTAGATGATCATGGAAACCTCAGGGGAACTTGAGATTAGCTTTTCTCAAACAAAGCACTGTTGGCGTCAGATGAAAAAGCGCGACACGGGGAACAGCTTCCTCGTGGCTTCATTAGGTCGGACCGTGGGTTCGGCTATTCCGGTGGCAGGTCGGACCCGGTGGGTTTTGAACGGTTTAAGACTGCATGTGCACCTTCGTCTTCTTCAGGAATCCCTTTCCGGGTGTCTTCACCATTTAAGCATTTCTCATACGTTCTCCCTACAGTATTCACCCCCTTGCACTTGCTCTCACAGACGCTGCCTCAAGCCTGAGGGGAACTGAAGAACTAGGTCACACACACACACACACACACAAATGTGCCTGCCTTCAGCAGTTGGAGCACCGATGGCGACAGCTTGCATGTGAGCATGTTGCATAGCCCATTAGAGATGCAGTTCAGATATATGACGCCTGAGTTAATGCCCAACACTAGAAAAGCGAAAGCACGCTACAATTAACATCACTGCAAAAGATGCTCACTTAGGAACTGAGCTGGAGATCCATGAGCAACCACTGAGCTCTGGAAGAGAGTGTAAACCTGTTTCAGACAGCCAATGGATCATTTCATATGGCAACACAGAACCCATGTTAAAATCCACCTTCTTCAGTTCTCCTCATGCAGCAACCATTTTGTTTTTACCGAAGCTCATACAACACACAGTCTGAAACTGAAATGGCTTCCTTTATACTCTAAAAACATTGGGAAGGGATGGATAAAAGCCCTGGCGCCTAGGACAAACGGATTTAAACGGATTACGTATTTAGACTCGTTTATTTCATTTCCCCTTCGCTTGTTTACTTCCCTCATCCAATAACCAGAGAAAGGAAACTCGACTCTCTGCCTCTGTTTAAACGTAACGCGTGCCGACTGGTCCATGTATTTCTCAACGCTGCGGTGTGGTACTCTTTCCCGAATCCCGTCGCCGTCCAATACGTGCTGAGGACTTGGTCATAATGCTCAACTCTAATGCCAGCACAACATGCAGCCACTCAACACTTCATATACGCTCGCCAAATTCAAATAACGTACATGTGATGAGAGAACGCCACAGGGCGTAGCTGAGGGTCCAAACGCGATGCCTCATCAACAGTGATGTTCTCAGCAGAGGATAAATTCTATGAATACATAAAGTCGTTCCTCTCGGGGATTGACGTAAATGTCGCCCTACCTCTGGATGGAGCTCTCATCAACTGGAGGCTACATTCTGCTACTGGACCTAACTACAGCATGTTTGCTGCTCAACATTTTGAGTTTATTGACGCTTCTCCAACAAAGTGTAGATTTACTGCAACACTACTACGACCAGCACCAGGAGATGCATGTGTTACATATGCCACATTATTTATTAATCAACTTTGTGATCGTCTGTTTTGGAGTAAATCTGTATCCTTTTAATGCTAATAACATCTAGAGAGCATATGGACTGCCAGTGTCTCACCATTCGATTTGTATTTGCAGATTTTGTTCCGTTTTTGGTACAGTGATGGTCAATCATTATTACTTAAAGATGCACTATTAAATTATATTACATTAGTTTTCACAATGCCATTATGGACAGTGAATAATTTTCCAAGTCTAACTATCGAGATTCTTAGAACCTGGACGGGGTTCGTTTTTGACAACATTGTCACGAAACGTTATAAAAAACGCAAGGGAAAGGCTTTTCCGTTTTTACTACATGGTTGTCGTGTAAACGTACCCTTTGTCCCCCATTTACTGTTATAACCACCTCTGATATTTTGGAAAGGTTTTGAACCAAATTTTGGAAGAAGGATTTTCCCACTCAGCCACAAGAGCATTATCGAGGTCAGACACTGATGTTTGGGATTAGCTTTGGTCAGGCCCGGTGCACCGTCGGCGCTACAGGTCATCCCAAATGTGTAAGTAAGGTCGAGCTCAGGGCTCTATGCAGGCTCTGAGCTCGGGGTGTGACCTCAAAATTATTCATCGCCATAAGGAATTGTCAGGAAAACTCATGCTGTTGAATCTCAATGATTATTTTGATCAATATTGAGATCACTGTTATTTATCCCAATCATTCACTGATTTTAGGGACAACATATTTCTTTAGCACTTTCACAGCACTGTCATGCTGGAACACGTTTGGGCCTCTTCATTCCAGTGAAGAGAAATCTTAATGTTACAGCAAACAAAGACATTCTAGACAATTGTGTGCTCTAAACTTTGTGGGACTTTATTGGGGGAAGACCCACATATGGGTGTGATGGCCGGATGTCCACAAACATTCAGCCGTATAGTGTAGAACAGTGGCTCACAACCCGTGGGGCGCAGGAAGAGATCGGAAGAGGGGCGCACATTGTTTTCAAGAAGAAAAAACACAGAGAGGGCATCATTTGGTTTTCATTTATTGCTTTTTCAAATAGAATGTACATAAATGAAAAACCCCGCATTCTCTCTCCGTCTGTATTTTCTTTTTGCTGGGGAGAGGCGGAGTTTAGTCTGCCTTTTATCTAGCTATCAGTGCAGACCAGTTACTAACTTAGCCACGTTTCAGACTTGGAAACGTTTTGTTTTTTTGCAAAGAACAGCACCTAGCAACAAATCCAGCGACTTTTTGGACAAACCTTAGCAACTTTCCAAATATCACCAGTACTGTCCTGCAAGCATGAGGTCTTGCTTTCCCGCTGCACTCTCACCTCTCTCTGCATCTGCTCTGTGAGGGTCTAAGAGCTGGAGATTTAACAATGACTACATTTACGTTGACCTTACTCTGATTAAGATAATAATGTGATGAAGGTGTTTACATGAGTCGCTTTTAGAATACTCCCGTCATGTTCCTGTTTTACATGTTATAGATCAGAATTAGATTAACAGCCCGCGTCATTACGTCACATTACGTCATTGTTCAAAGTAGTTATAGTGTTCAAACATTGATATATACCTGTCCATTATATAGTTTATAAAAGTAATAAAAGTTATGAAAAGTAATTAAAAAAAAGTACAAAAACACAAATGATTGAAAAAAAAATCTACCCATCTATCTATCAAATCAGATTATAGATTAGGTATAGAATAGATCATTATACCTGGTCTCCTCCAAATGATAGACGAGGCTGGGGGGCTTTAGATACAAACGCTTGAGAACCTCTGGTGTAGAACATGCATAATACGCATATGCTCACTAGAACTACCATCTGAGATTCCGGAACCAAAAAATGACTTAAGCTTGAATTGTTTTATTTAGAAATGTAATGCAAAGAAACAGCATTCCTTACATTGAGTAACTGAAAGTAGAATAACATGAGAATTCTCCAACACATAAACCCCTGTAAATTAGAATAGGACTGTAAGAAGCTGTAATGAAGATCTGTTCATCCATGATGCTGCAGGACTGTGCCTTTTACTGCACACAGAAACGTGTGATCACGTCATGATCACGAGGAAACAAGAAAGAAAGAAAGAAAGAAAGAAAGAATAATAACGCTGCATGGCTGTTTAGTGCTTCCGAACCTCATCAAATCCTCTCGTGTTCATTGTACTTTACCTACATCATAAATACCCTGCACAATAAAGCCAGCTTTATGAGCACAAGAACATAAAGGCATGTACAAGTCACAAGTAGAAAGCTTTCCTCTCTAGTTTGTGTATGCGCAGCTCCACTCCATTCTGTTAACACACACACACACACACACTTCTCTCCCTCACTCCTCCACCCTCCCTGCATCCTCCATCCTCAGATCTCCAAACACTCTTTCTGTCTTCGCTCTCTGAAGACACAGAGAACAGACCGTTTCATCTCCAGCGCTGCATTTCCCTAAATAGCGACATCAAGCCTTGGTTCCCAGTGTGGTTTTCCCTGCAACCCAACAAACAAAACTCCAAAAAAGAAAGAGTCTGCCACGCTCACAAAGACTTCACCGCAGCACAAATATCAGGGGAAAGCATGCCGGACCACACACACACACACACACACACACACACAATTCCTCTCCCATTCTCTGCCACACTCCCACTGACTGAGAGCATGTGCAGATGAATAGCCATGCCTTTGTGCTGTGCGTACATGTTCGATGGTTCAATGCCGAGAGTCACTGAGCAAATGGAAAGAATGCGGCCGGTCGTCCCCGGTGGACCAAACACACACACACACACACACACACACACACACACACACACACACAGGCCTGCATTGTTGCCTCTCTGCCGTGTCTCTCTGGGGCTACTAATGGCCGTGAGTTTGCTGCTGGTCCTCTCCCTGGATACCACTCGGTTACAGGATGTTTCTCCAGCTGTTTCCTGTTTTTGGAGGAGGGGAGACATGCCCCCCCCCCCCCAATTTTCCCAGTCTTCCCATCACAAGAGGAAAACTGTATATACAGCAATATATATTTTCATATTAGAAAACATGCAGTTTTGTTTTGTTTTTTAAATCAGTGTGTGTGTGTGTGTGTGTGTGTGTGTGTGTGTGTGTGTGTGCCGGTTCCCTCCAAAACACTCGGGACACATCAGATCATCACTTCTAGCGCACAGTGCGCGTGGAATCGGTTTACTCCGATCTTCTCCACAGTTTGTCGCAGGGCATAAACACAAGAAGTGGGAACATCGTGATATTATCGTCTGACTGATCACTGGCGCATGCGGAGGCCACATGTCTGGTGTTTTCTGTGGGTTTGCTGCGGTCGATGCGACAGCACACACATTGACTGGTGTCAGTGTGAATCTGCTCACAGCCTCAGGAGCGATGTCACTGTCAAGCATCAAGCAAAATCAGCACATACTGTACACACACTTATATAGCATCTGTCTGTCAGGTCAGGCTGCTGGTGGAAAAGACCTGACGTGACCAGGGATGAGGCATTTCGATTCTTCTACTGGGATTCCTTAGCTTAACCTTTAGTGCTGCTGTTGTTTTTTTGTAAATTAATACCCAACTTTCACAAACATGTATCAATCAAATATGATAAGCCATTAACACTTTAAAAACATTGTTCCCGCCCCTGAGTGACACAACTGAAAAGTGTGTACACCCACCACCATCCCAGACCGCGAGCCAATCACCATGACGCTAACCAATCAGTGCCATCGGTCAGCTCGTGTATGCGGAAGAGGGCAGACAGCGACAGAGTTCATCATGTACCCTGATGAGAGGTCGGTTAATGGTGACATCATAGTGGAGTCTAATGCACATGACATGGAAGTTCTGATCAAACACATTTAAGCGTGTCATCACGGACTACGTTTACTGTAATTATTGACCTTACTCTGATTAAGATAATAATGTGATGGTGTTTACATGAGTCGCTTTTAGAATACTCCTGTCATGTTCCTGTTTTACATGTTCTAGATCAGAATTAGATTAACAGCCCGCGTCATTACGTCATAGTTCAAAGTAGTTATAGTGTTCACAAACATTTTTGATCATTCATGTTCCATACCTGTGCTAATAGACGCCTGATTGAGTCTCAAACCATGTACTTTCCGTCTATATATTAGCCGAGATGCATGTATTTTTCCCCTCTACAGGGGGGATTTCACGTAATCCGTTTACCGAATCAAAGCTTTTATTTAATTAATAAATAAATAAATAGACACTATAGTAACAGTGCACCTTTTTTGCACTCTTTCAGACCCCTCTATTTATTGGTGTTTAAATCAGAAGGGTTTTTTATTTTGTTTCGTATGCAAGGAGGACGTGAAATTGACTGAAACTGTTATCAATAAAATGGTTTGTTCAGTTCAGTGGTGTGATCATTGTGTCAGAAACAGAAGTAAAACAATAAATACATATCGGTTACCAGGCACATAAACACGCAAATAATAGCTATCGGTTATAAAAAATCAATATGGGTGGATTTCTATCTATAACACACCTTCTTCTAAATTAACAACCATCCATAGGCATAGACTTTCCACTGGACTGTCAACATTACACCTTCCTGCATCAACTACACAGGAGAACGGTAATGAGCTGAGGTAGGCGTGAAGATCTGAGCCTCTAATCCTGTCCCAGATTTCAGAGCCACACACACACACAGAGATACAGCCTCCACACGTTACACCATAGGTACACAACTCCATTTCTGGAAGACCTGAGTCTAGCAAACATTACTCCCGCCCCTGTTTCTGCGCTCGGGCAGCTCTTAAGTTTAATTAGTGGGTGTGTTAAAACCGGCGAACTGTGCAGCCCTCCAGAACCAGAGTTGTAAATAAAATACACAAATTCACACTCTGATGGTGTGATAAAAGAACTGCTGCGTTTATGTGACACTGATGCGTGCGCTGAACAGGACATATCTGCTCTTCCTCAAACATGACCCAGACAGGGACAAGCGGAAGAGCGAGGGAGAACAAAACTGCAGAAGTGGATGTATTTTAAGCGTTCAGGAGTTGTAGGCAGGAGAGAATATGCACAGAATAAGTGGGTAAGAGTGGAAGTGGCTACTGGTCAAACAGCAGAAGTAACTCTCTCTCTCACACACACTCGTACACATTATGCTATGTGTTTAACGTTGCCTGTTCAGATGAATATCCACATACACACACATATATATATACATACATATACATACAGTGGTGTGAAAAAGTGTTTGCCCCCTTCCTCATTTCCTGTTCCTTTGCATGTTTGTCACACTTAAGTGTTTCGGAACATCAAACCAATTTAAACAATAGTCAAGGACAACACAAGTAAACACAAAATGCAATTTGTAAATGAAGGTGTTTATTATTAAAGGTGAAAAAAAATCCAAACCATCATGGCCCTGTGTGAAAAAGTGATTGCCCCCCTTACTATAACTGTGGTTGTCCACACCT
>JAFFST010055447.1:53889-64231 GCA_022414735.1 Noturus placidus
ACTCAGCCACAGTTATAGTATGTTATAACAAGGGGGGCAATCACTTTTTCACACAGGGCCATGATGGTTTGGATTTTTTTTCACCTTTAATAATAAACACCTTCATTTACAAATTGCATTTTGTGTTTACTTGTGTTGTCCTTCACTATTGTTTAAATTGGTTTGATGTTCCGAAACACTTAAGTGTGACAAACATGCAAAGGAACAGGAAATGAGGAAGGGGGCAAGCACTTTTTCACACCACTCTATCTATCTATCTATCTATCTATCTATCTATATGGAGGGGGTTAATTATTATTATTAGAACATAGTATGTGAGTACAACAACATGTATACAGAACAAACAATACAATAAGCCAAAACCAAACAAAAGTGTTGTGCATGTTCATCTCTATTCAGTGTGTGCATAAATATATATGTAAGGCAAGCTGTAGAATAAAAGGTAGAGAGGGGAGAAAATAGAAAAAAAAACATGTATATATAATATAATAAACTATGGGGAACAAAAAATAAATAAATAAACAAACAAAGGGAGGAGGCATAGCGAGGAGATACGGGGACGGGCCACCATTCAGGGGGAATCAGAGTAGGATGGTAGGGCATGACGGTAGGGCGCACCACCCCCCTCCACCCAGCCAGGACTCAGCACTCTGATGCATCTTCACGACCAACACCAGCGTGCATGTGGCCTGCATGTCGCCCTCCACCCCCACAGGGGAGGGCCAACCCACTGGACAACCTCTCCCATCCTCCCTTCACTCACACGCAATGCGCAGGCTACGTTCTGATATCCAGGTTTATTAAGTGTTCTATATAACCTTACATACACGTAATAAATCAGACCGTGTCAAAGCTCCAATTCTTTCTGGCCTCCTGCACACTCCTCATTGCTGCCCTCTGCCTCTCTGAACGCACAAGAAATCGTCCAAAACATTTATAGATGTTCAAATTCATTGTTCATTTAAGTCACACAAAGAGAAATTATTAGTAAATAGACCACATTAAGATGGAATTATCTAACTTCTAACACGTGTTCACTGATGGAATGGATTTAGACTCATTAGCGGTGTTAAACACACAAAGGTACACATATACAGTGCAAGTGCAAATCTACTGAAAATGCAGAAACCAACTGCATTCCATATTTTTGCAACCAAAATGGAGCCTGCAGGAAAAGTCATTAAGGACACCTCTGGAGTGCAAGGTAAATCATCTCAACTTCACGACACGTTGTTGCCTTAATAAAGCCAGATTTAAAGCTGTGATTTTGCTTTGTAGGAAAAAAATCCTACAAAGCATTTATACATCCATCCATTTTCTATACGCTTATCCTACAGGGTCCCGGGGAACCTGGAGCTTATGTCAGGGAGCATGGGGCACAAGGCGGGGTACACCCTGGACACATTCACACATCTATTCATACACTACGGACATTCCAATCAGCCTACCATGGACTGAGGGAGGAAACCCCTGCAACACTGGGAGAACATGCAAATGCCACACACACAGCGCAGCAGTGCGAATCGAACCCCGACCCTGAACGCCCAACCCGAACGTTTAGATAATCTCGCAGTGTAACTGAAATGGTAAATGGTGCACTTATATAGCGCTTTTATCCAAAGCGCTTTACACTGTGTCTCATTCACCCATTCACATGCAAGGTGCTAGCTTGCCATCAGGGGCAACTTAGGGTTCAGTGCCTTGCCCAAGGACAGTTCGGCATGTGGAGTCATCCGGGCTGGGAATCGAACCGCTAACCCTACGATTAGTGGATTAGTGGACAACCCGCTCTACCCACTGAGCCACAGCCGCCCAACTGATGCTACGATGCTCGTATAAAAAGCAGTCACTGGAAGGACGGAAGAACAGGATGACGTGAAACTCTCGGGGCTATCACGAGTATTTGTTTAAATAGACTGCAGTTTAAATACAGTCTGCATTTGCAAAAACTGTAAAGAAATGGCGCCAATGGTGAGATAAGTGTATAGCATTTGCAAACGGGAAATGGCTGTGTGAAACAGTGGTAACTCAAGTCTCCCTTCTCTTAGTGCACAGGTTTCCAACCTGGGTCATATACATTTTATTGTTTTCCCAGCACCCTTGATTCAACTAACAGCCCTTCCTGAACTGAAGTCGGTGTGTCAGAGCAGGAAAATCACTAACATGTTAGTGGAAAGAGCGCTGGCCATCACAGGGAGGAGGAGGGGTAGGATTTAATGCTCGTACAGGGTAAGGGATGATCCTGTTCCTAATGATCTTAGAGCCGGCAGCCTGAATGCTCTGTGCACTAGACTATTGCTTACATACTCCCTCAACTACTGAATTATTAACAGACAGACCACAGGACAAAAGATGTCAACGTAGGGTCCGTGCACCACAGACACAGGGTCTGGGATACTGTTTTGTTACAGTGGTGGAAATCACAACCCGACATGCAGAGTTGGTATATTTATTACAGAGTACATGTTTGTTATTTTCATTTCAGCACAGTGCTCTGTAATCGCTATGTCCTCGTGCCAGTCCTCTATCCATCCAACTTCTATACCGCTTATCCTTCCTTCAGGGTCACGGGGAACCTGGAGTCTATCCCAGGGAGCATCGGGCACAAGGCGGGGTTACACCCTGGACAGAGTGCCAGTCCATCACACTGCACAATCACATACACACTCACATTCATACACTACGGACACTTTAGACACGCCAATCAGACTACCATGCATGTGTTTGGACTGGGGGAGGAAACCGGAGTACCCGGAGGAAGCCCCCGCAGCACGGGGAGAACATGCAAATCGAACCCCCGACCCTGGAGGTGTGAAGCAAACGTACTAACCACTAAGCCACCGTGCACCCGCCCCCCACCATTAGGAGTCTACGTGGAAAATTTCAGAAATGAATGAACAATCTATGGCTCCAGTAAATACCCAAAATATTATTGCACACACATTTAAACAATAATGAGGATAATATTTGAACAGCTGATGAAGTCTGTATAATTTATTCTACAATTAAAGTGGCTCTGGACGCAAAACATTTGCAATCCCCTGCTGTAACATACTTGTATATTATTGTATTAATTTAGAATTAATGTAATCTCTCAACAACAATCAAGTATTTAAAAAAAAAATAATCGCTTATAAGCTGATCATGTGTAGACAAATTATTTATTTATTTTTAAACAATAATATCCCTAAACTAAGCTTCAACATGAGCCTGACATGTCAATGTCCAAACGCATATGTTGCGGTTTATTGTTTTAAAGAAGAGTTTCCTTCGACGGACAGACTTTGGTGAAAACGAGCTTGGATTGTTTGCAATAAGCCTGGCTTATCAACTCCGCTTGCTTTATGCAGATCATCTTGCGTCTGACGGCTCCGAAAAGGAAAGAGTTATATCAGTCACTGCTCAGGGCTAACGCTGTTTTCGGCTTGGAGTTTCATTACTTTTCAGCAAGAAGTTCCTGAATTATGCGGAGAACAATTCTGCATGCTCTTCTGAAAAAGAATTTCTTTCATTTACACTTTTATTGTTCCTACTGTAGCAGTGACTATAAAAATATATATATATATATAATGAGATATTATGAGAATATGTCTGTTCAAATAATATGTACAATCCAAACTCTGGCTTAGAACCGATTTAAAACTTTTCACACAAAAAAATATTACAGCAATTACATAAACAGGAGCATGGACATTTAGACTGCTTTGCCTTTTTTCTTTTCCTTTCTTATTTCTTCATAATGCACTGTTTCAACAGCGTCCCGGTTTCTTTAGTCAGAGCTGCAAACCAATGACAGGATCAGTTTCGCATATCGCCATTATTTTTCTTCCAAAGCAGCTCTAATTGCAGAGAGGCAAAACCCTGAAACAAGCACGATCGCAGCAAATATCCTACACAGGGGGACGCAAATTATACACCAACCTACACTGCCGAGTAACTTCAAACGCAAGCCAGCCTTTTATATCATAGTCAAAGGCCTGACATGAGCAAGGCGTAAACAGTGTGACACAAGAGCAGTGCTGTTGATTTGAAGTATACTTCACTATGGTTAGGAATGCAAGGCAGCCACACTCTGTGTTCAAAGGGAACATAAAAGCACATCCATGTGAAATATGTACAGGTAAGGACCTCAGGCATGTGTTTGGATGTGCTTGGACACCAGAAATGAAGTTAGAACTGAATTATATATACGCTGGCTAAGATGCTGAATACTTGAGTGGGTGAAAAGTAACTACTGCGTTTTTTTTTAAATTTCAGTAATGCACACTATGTACTCCGAGTCAATACAAACCCTAAGGAGAGAGATAATGATCCTAAAACGTCAGCAGCACCACACCGAGCTGAACGTTGTGTTCTGAAATTGGAGCAGTTGCTGAAATAACAGTGTTTATTAACAGAAGTGACGCGTACACAGCAGTGAATTTGCTCCAACGTTATTTGGCCTTTTTTCATGACCCAGAATGTGACAGGTGATGTGCATGTGATAATTACGGACCAAATCACTAAAATGGAAAGTGCAAACTCGAATCTAGGTGCCTTGTGTCCAGACAGGATAGTGAAGTTAGTCTGCAGTAAATACAGCGCTAAAGTCGTTTGTATGAGATAAGCTACGCTGTGTATTAATATGGATTTATTATAGTAACCCAGCCACGTCATGTCGTAGACGCTCAGTCTGAGATGGTCACTGTGACGGCTTTGCCTGTTTCTAGAATTATTGCTGACAATGGTAAAAAGCTAGGCAAATCATTCGCGATAATAAACATGAACATGCCAGTGAACGGTACTGATCATTATACAAGAATTAGAGCTGCAACAACTAAGTGATAAAATCGATAATCGATGATGAAAATCGTTGTCAAAGAATCTCATTATGGATTAGTTGGTCTGCGTGTGGTACGGGAGAGATTTACTCATTACGTTACTTCTGTTCTGAAAACATGCTTCAGAGATAAAATACTAAAGTTGTCTCCCAAATGACGTACGATACACTTACACTCTGCACTGTGTACTCTACCGACTAGTGTGTGGATTTTAGAAAGGTAACATCATCTGAAATGGAGCACTAGCAGGGTTTTACTAACCGGAAATATAAGCCACTTCCTAGTCGACGGCGCGTGATGTCAGACGCACGTAATGCAAGTCAACGACACTGACTTTCTTCAGTTTACTGTTTCCGCCAGTGTTATATTTTATTCCTAACATGACCTCATCAGACGGAGGCGAAATCGTCACGTGCTCCCCATTCACACCTGAGACCTTGTAACACTAACAAGTCCCATGACACCGGGGAGGGAAAATGGCTAATTGGGCCCAATTCGGACATTTTCACTTAGGGGTGTACTCACTTTTGTTGCCAGTGGTTTAGACATTAATGTGTGTGTTGAGTTATTTTGAGGGGACAGTAAATTTACACTGTTACACAAGCTGTACACTCACTACTTTACATTGTAGCACAGTGTCATTTCTTCAGTGTTGAGTGTCACATGAAAAGATATCACATATTTACATAAATGTGAGGGCTGTACTAACTTTTGTCAGATACGGTAAGTATTTATGCATTTTTTTTTTTTATGGATTCACAAGAAGCACCAAATTAAACTGCAGTCCTAAATGAATAATATATATTCAGGAGTGTTCTTTTTTGACAAACAGTTGTGTAAAGTTTTAGGTCTGAATTTATATTTGTAACATTATTTTAAATAAACAAAAAAAAAAAGGCACTGAAAGTTTGCCCCACCCCCATCCGATTAACCGAGAGAAGAAAAAAAATAATAATAATTGCCAACCAATGGATTATGAAAATAATCGTTAGCTGCAGCCCTAGCGAGAATATCCACCAGTCAGCTATAACATTTAAACCACCTGCCTAATAATGTTTGGGTCCCCCTTGTGCCACAGCTCTGACTAGTCGACGCATGGACTCCACAAGACCTCTGAAGGTGTGCTGTGGTATCTGGCACCAAGACGTTAGCAGCAGATCCTTTAAGTCCTGTAAGTTGCGAGGTGGGGCTTCCATGGATCGGACTTGTTTCTCCAACACATCCCACAGACGCTTGATTGGATTGAGATCTGGCGAATTTGGAGGCCAAGTCAACACCTTGAACTCTTTGTCATGTTCCTCAAACCATTCCTGAACAATTTTTGCAGTGTGGCAGGGCGCATTATCCTGCTGAAAGAGGGCACTGCCACTAGGGAATACTGTTGAATACGAAGACCTATACGCAGCAAGCTGTGATGCACCGTGTGTTCTGACATCTTTCTATCATTTTCAACAATGTGTGTTATAGTAACTTTCGCTCCCAATGTGCATCGATGACCCTTGGGCGCACATGACCTTGTCTCTGGTTCACCAGTTGTCCTTCCTGGGAGCTCTTTTGGTAGGTACTAACCACTGCATACCAGGAACACTCCACAAGACCTGCTGTTTTGAAGATGCTCTGACTCAGTCGTCTAGTCATCACAATTTGGCCCTTGTCAAAGTCGCTCAGATCCTTACGCTTGCCCATTGTTCCTGCTTCCAACACATCAAGAACTGATGGTTCACTTGCTGCCGAACATATCCCACACCTTCATAGGTGCCATTGTAACGAGATAAATGTTCTTCACATCATCTTCTTCTTATTATTATTATTATTATTATTATTATTATTATTGCTGATCGGTGTACAAGGTTTTGGGCCACCAGATTAGCTGCATTGCTCCTAGGCATCGATTGTACAACTCTCCCATTGGTCTGAACTGTGATTTGGTGACTGTGAAAGCCATAGCCTTTGATTTGCATCATTTACATCCTCATGAAACCATTCATAGAGCCCTTGTGCCCTATGAATGGGTGGGGGAAGGTGGAAATGTTTCATCGTGATCAGTCAAAAGTCAGAATAACTTGGTATTGATTTGATTTTCACTCTAAGAGGATAAAACCATGGCTGTAAAATTTCAAGCATTCGGGGCTGGATCATACACATGCACTCACTCACTCGCTGAGAATTTTGACTGATCTGATTATATCGGTTTTATCCTGGCATCTCTGAAGACCAGCGCTGATGCTTTTTGCACCGCTGACCTCTCAAATGCCTGTTTATATGTCTTTGTAATGAGGGGTTTACTCACTGAAACACTACTACAATATCCCTCTCTCCCTCTCAGGACAAATTATTCTTGCTGACAATCTGTCTGCTCACGTTTCTG
Source organism: Noturus placidus (assembly GCA_022414735.1). Lineage (NCBI taxonomy): Eukaryota > Metazoa > Chordata > Actinopteri > Siluriformes > Ictaluridae > Noturus > Noturus placidus. The sequence continues at coordinate 61,078 of JAFFST010055447.1, forward strand.
TACGGACATACTCAGTAACCTGAAAAACAATTACCAGTCTGTTCTACGTTACACATCACACTAATGCACAGTCATCGAACTGTCGAACAAATTCCAACCCTATTTACTGTCTTTCCTATCGAAAGGCAGGTGTCAGTAGCTACTGAAACACATCCAGTCAAGCTGTCTTTGTGACTGAAGCTCCTCCTCCATGCCGCTGTAATGAAGCCTCTTTCTAAACCTCCACTAAACATTCTCAGGAACAACATTCTAAAAACTAATCTCAAATGGGAAAAGCTACGTACGGCCTACGTAAAACGTAAAAGGACTGTTGAAGGTTGGAATGCAAGAACTGACGTTAAAACATTGGTTCTGCTCCTGTTTCTGAACGCACACAGTATAAAACCATAATTTATAACCGAAAAAGAAAAGACTGTATAAAGGAGAAGCTTGTAATTTAATGTACCATAGTTATCCCAATTAAAGATAACAATATATAACATTAACAGCAATCTGACCATCATAAATACAACAGTCAACACGTTTACATGGACATCCACTTAATAATCCAAGTAAGACCATACTGTGATTAAGAAACTAACATGTAAACAGCAATTTTTACTTACCTTAATCTGATTACGGTCATACTCGAATTAAGCTCTAATGGAATTAAGACAGGTGGATCATCCCTGTTTTAGTCGTATTATGGACATGTAAACACCTTAATCACATGATGAACGTCGTGTGAGAGTTTTCACTGCATTTTGCGACAGGACATGATCACACACGACAGTACTCAACATTTTTACGGCAAAAAAGAGAGTTCGGCTGCGTCCCAAACCGCATACTTTCCTACTACAGACCTGAAGTGGGAAAAATACATGCATCTCGACTACTATATAGATGATGAGTACACGGTTTGAGACGCAGCTCACGGCTTCAAGCAGTCGTCTATTAGCACGTACAGCATGACAAATAATTAACTACACTTAAAGTGTTAATAAAAATATAAATAAAAACACCCAAAACTGTAACTGGGACCATAATGAAGACGAACTGTATGCTGATACGTGAAATTCTGGAGGGACGGCGTGGCGCGGTGACGTAATGACGCGGGCTGTTAATCTAATCATGATCTATAACATGTAAAACAGGAACATGACAGGAGTATTCTAAAAGCGACTCATGTAAACACCTTCATCACATTATTATCTTAATCAGAGTAAGGTCAATAATCAGATTACTGCTGTCCATGTAAACGTAGTCATAGTCATGAAGCTTTTGATATTTTTTATTTCTCCAGATAAGGCTGTACACTAAGCAAGGCTCCCTGAAATATCAAAACCTGATTCTGATTCACATCGTCAGAGGACGACAGCGCAGACACAACATGCTGGATGGACAGATGACTGATTTAAAACATGACATGGAGAGATGAACTGATTGAAGCAGGTGTTCTTCAGCCTGTTCTACACTCTGTGACCAGATTTCATCCAAGATAAAAGGCTTAAAGAAGATTTTTATCGTTTTAAATCCGTGTTTAACACACTCGGCGTCTCAATTTGCTTTCCCCAATATCATTTCCTGGTCCTTTCTTTCACATGTACAATTGCTGCGCTGTCTTCTTAGGGCAGCTTGAACAGCTCAATAGTGTTAGAAATAACAGTATCCTCAGTAGGTGCATTCAAAGCACTCATGTTATATTAGATTCTGTTTCACAAAAGGGTTAGCCGTTTTTAACCGAAATGTTTTGGTGGTACCCCTAATAACACGCTGAATTTCACGTGAATAAACCTCCAAACAGTTTTTGTTTAAACTTAGACACATATGTAGTTTAACTCCCATTGGTTCCTGACTTGCTCGATTGGATTGAGATATGGCGAATTTGGAGGCCAAGTCAACACCCTGAACTCTTTGTCATGTTCCTCAAACCATTCCTGAACAATTTTTGCAGTGTGCCTGGGCGCATTATCCTGCTGAAAAAGGCCTCTGCCACTAGGGAATTCCGTTGCCTTGAAGGGGTGTACTTGATCTGCAACAATGTTTAAGTAGGTCGTATGTGTCAAAGTAACATCCACATGAACGCCAGAACCCAAGGTTTCCCCACAGATCATCACACTCCCTCCGCCAGCTACCTGCGTGAAGTTGGCCCCCCCACCAACACAAAATGTCAGCAAAATAGTCTCAATCGTTTGTGCTCGGTTTGTGCTGTAAAAATTTCCGTTTGTGCTGCTTTCGTTCAGGAGATATTAACAGATTAATTATAGGTCATCCTGGGGTCACTCAGCCCCCCCCTATGCTCCAAATTAATCCAAAATGGTCTCATTCGTTTCAGCTTCGTTTGTGCTGTAAACATTTTGGTTTGTGCTGCTTTCGTTCAGGAGATATTAACAGATTAGTTAGGTGTAAAATAGATGTTAGCGTTGACGTACATATATATATATATATATATATATGTGTGTGTGTGTGTGTGTGTGTGTGTACGTGTGTGTATGTATGTGGACGCATAATGACTTAAATGACTCAATAAATTAAGATTTAAGCCAAAATGATTTTACTTGTGAAATTGAATTACTGTGAACTATCAAACATCCTTTGACACAAATAATGGACCTTTAAAAACTTAAACTTAGAAACACTTTGAACAAAAATACTTGAATTTGTGAAAGTAAATTTAAACAATGCAATCAGTCTTTTGTATTCCACTCAGCAGCTCTGCTCTCTGTGTGTATCCCTGTGCATTCAGACCCTTTGTGGTCAACACTCTCCATGTATGTCATCGATGTGATCCACAAAGCATTTCGGCAGAAGTAGTGGGGTAGTTTGCCACTGCTTTCCCCACATTGGTGTATGACGCAGTGGTAATTAAGGAAGTCAGGGAAAGCATCGTCTTCACTGCACTTGGCAATAAATACATTTGCGCTGCCAACCATCAGTCCGTGGTGACTGATATTAATTTGCACACTGGGTTTTGTCAATGAAGTCTTTAAAAGACTGAAAATGTCCTCTCCCCGTGATTCCGCTCACTAGCCTTCAGCGCTGATGCGTTTGATCACACGCGCTGTGAGAGAAAAGACTCAGACCGGCTGCTCTGTTCGTCAACGCTAACATCTATTTTACATATAACTAATCTGTTAATATCTCCTGAACGAAAGCAGCACAAACCAAAATTTTT
>JAFFST010055449.1:2168-16289 GCA_022414735.1 Noturus placidus
CTCTGTATCTGTCAGTCACAGTGAAGGAGGTGTTGTCTCTGTATCTGTCAGTCTCAGTGAAGGGGGCGTGGCCTCTGTATCTGTCAGTCCCAGTGAAGGGGGCGTGGTCTCTGTATCTGTCAGTCCCAGTGAAGGAGGTGTTGTCTCTGTATCTGTCAGTCACAGTGAAGGAGGTGTGGCCTCTGTATCTGTCAGTCACAGTGAAGGAGGTGTGGTCTCTGTATCTGTCAGTGTGAAACTAAAAGACAGATAGAATTGTACCACTGTAACATGAGAAAACAGGAAATAAACAGGAGACTGTACTGCACAGTTAGGATGAAGAGAATGAAGAGTTTGTAGAAGTGCTTGTTAAAGAGGAAAAATGAGAGAAAGAACAAACAAACAAACATGGCTGATTAGTGCACAGACGGCGACTCTAGTGGCTCCATCATCTCGCCGTATATCAAGGGACCAATTATCCACTTCACACAGCACTCTGTCACCTGCAACGCTTCAGCTTTTATCCCAAACAGGCCTTATCTCTCTTAGTCTCTCTCTCTCTCTGTCTCACACACACACACACACACACACACCAAAATTACTTTCCCACTGTTCTATTCATGCAACATATAAATGATATTATTGGATTACAATGTTCATGTATCAGGAGAAGTACTCCTTAAAAACCTTCTTTGTGCTCTTTAGCTAGCTCTGTTTAAAGGAAACACGCTGGATGCTGTGTGTGTGTGTGTGTGTGTGTGTGTGTGTGTGCGTGCGTGCGTGCTATCATCAGGTCAGAGGGATATTCTGTGCTCTAAAAGTCTCTGTGATTCAGTAACATACAACAGTTCCGAATTAGAAGGAGTGGAAGTGATTTTCTTGTATTTGACGTAACCGAAGTCGTAGTTACACTCGTGGATTCTTCACAGGTTCTTCACTGGTCTTTAACTTCCTAAAATGGGTTTTCTTTAGAACCCTTTTTGTTAGGGAAATAGTCTGTTGAAGGGTTCTACATAGAACCTTTAAGGGTTTCCCTTTAGAAGAGTGCTATTTTACGAGACTCCTCTCTGCGTTGCTCCATCACGGTAAATATTTTCCAACAGAAGCACATTTTGTTTCTCTGAAACCAGAGCAGCTTTCCAATGACTACAATCTACTAATTATTAAATGTTATAAACATTACATTTTTATCTGTTTTTGTTAGATTTAATGTTGTGGAACAAGGATAGTTCCTGCTCTCAGGAATAAACAACAGCCTCTCATTTTCTCTCTCGCTCTCTCTCTTTCCCTCTCCCCCCCACTCTCTCTATCTCTCTCTGTGTCTCTTACTGTCTCTCTCTCTCGCTTTCTCTCTCTCTCTCACTCTCTTTCTCGTTTCTCTCTCTCGCTTTCTCGCTCTCTCTCTCTGTGTCTCTTTCTCTCTCTCTTTCTCTCTCGCTTTCTCTCGCTCTCATTCTCTCTCTCTCTGTCTCCCTCTCTCTCTCTTTCTCTCTCCCCCTCTCTCTCTCTCACTCTCTTTCTCGTTTCTCTCTCTCGCTTTCTCTCTCTCTGTGTCTCTTTCTCTCTCGCTTTCTCTCTGTCTCCCTCTGTCTCTCTTTCTCTCTCCCCCTCTCTCTCTCTCCCTCATTCTCACTCTCTCTCTCTGTCTCCCTCTACTCTCTCTATCTCTCTCTGTCTCTTTCTCTCTCGCTTTCTCTCGCTCTCACTCTCTGTCTCCCTCTCTTTCTCTCTCCCCCTCTCTTTCTCTCTCACTCTCTCCCCCTCACTCTCTCGCTCTCTCTCTTTCTCGCTCCCCCTTTCTCTCTCGTTCTCTCTTCTTCTCTCACTCTCTCTCTCCCTCATTCTCACTCTCTCTCTCTCTGTCTCCCTCTCTCTCTCTTTCTCTCTCCCTCTCTCTCTCGTTCTCTCTCTCTCTCTCTCCCCCTCTCTCTGTCTCTCTCTCTCTCTCTCTCGGTTAATGACGCTGTAATAAAGTTGTGAGTTCTGTGGTCTTTTAAGATTATTGTTCACCGCTCTGTATGAGATCCCAATGAAATCTGGTCTACAAAAAGACTATAACAGACTGTCTGATCACATGTCTTCTCCATGTCGTGAAGAAGACGGTGAAGATCCTCTAACGATAGACCTGCGATGAAAGAAAATGACAAGCTTATGTCACCGGCAAGAGCTGGAAAACGGGCTCGGATAAACGTAAACGTTCTTCACAGTGAGCGTGACGTGATAAGTGGTTTATCCTGTCCGTTATGTTTCATTTACGTTTCTCCATCGTGAGCAGATACATATTCTACAATTCCTTTTGAGAAACAACAGAAAAAGGATGTACAGCAACAAGCACTAGCCTTGGATCGATGAGCCCTGCCTGACTCCTGTGTACATTGCTACCCGTCAATACATTGATGGGCATTTTAAGTAGCATTAATTCGCCTTTAGATCCATAACTTATCTACGTAACTAAGCGCTTTACGATGGGTTTTCCTCTGGAGCTCAGATTCTGGTATCCACTTTTTTACTCTCAATTCGTCCTTGAGTTCTTACACACTTCTCTCTTCTTTTCATTCTCTATCACACACTAATGAATGGTCCGTATGGAAAGTGAGCGGGCGAGTGAGCTGTAAACGTGACGGCCCCCTGTGGAGTCTATAAATGTAAACTGTCCTACATTAACATCTCCTCAACAGGGGGGAAAAAAATGAGGCTGTTGCTTGCTGCTTCATACCGTCAACACTCATCAATTATACAGAAGGATCTCTGCTTTGAGCACAGCCAGAAAATACACCACCGCACTCGGGTCATTTTACAGTAACAGAGGAGCAGGAATATCAAACAAATCCGTACGGAAACTAATTAAATACACTATATCATCATCATCATCATCATCATCATCAGAACCACGTCTAACCTACAACTTCACCGCCGCACTTAACTCCGCTCTCCTTACCTGAGTACTGATTCTTGTGTGGAGGAACTGAAGAGGACTAATAGAGCTGTGTCTATTATTCAGCCTTTTGTACGTGTTTCTAGAGAGCAGTGAGTCAGAAACCACATAATAAAGGTTCTTCGCATGGTCTCTAGTCTGCGTCGCGATGTTTCTGTACTAGACCAGAGAGGATTGTTTTCTGTTCATGGAATGTGTTGTTTTGAGCATATACTATGCTTTCTGTATCATTAAACTAAGAAGCTTTCACTGAACAATGGTGTCGGTGTGACGTCTTCCCGAGCTTGGACGAGAGCAAATCAGCCAGTGATTAGGGTCCAAATCCTGGTTCTGACTGGTATCGGATGAAGAACTTAACACCAAGTCAGCAAGTCTGTTTGAGATGCCGGACAATCGAGAATAACAGAATCAAACCTCAGATGCATTTGGACGGGATTTGTTTGTCTGTTATAAACAAATGTCATGACATTGTGATGTATGTTAAGAGCTGGGTGCATGGGGGAATAGTGGTTAGCATGTTCACCTCACATCTCCAGGGCTGAGGGTTCGATTCCCACAGTTGCCCTTTGTGTGAGGAGTTTGCAGGTTCTGCCCGAGCTGCAAGGGTTTCCTCTGGTTTCCTCACCCAGTCCAAAGACATGCACGGTAGGCTGATTGCCCGTAGTGTATGAATGGGTGTGTGAGTGTGTATGTGCAAGGGCGTAACCATGGTATGGACATTGGGGGGGTCGGAGCGTAAGAATCCCCCAACCCCCCTCCGCCAAACTTTCACTCACATTTATAACCGTCTGTCACAGCGTGAGGGTTCACAGTGAACTCGGCGGGAGGATGTGCACGTGAATGTACCGTTAATGATCAAAAACTGGAACTGACATGAGCCTAGATATTTAGGGGTCTAGTTACTTCCTGTCTGAATAAAAGCTGCTGTCTCCATTTCTTACAGACTGAGCTGCTAAAATACATCACTGTCTGGGCCAAACCGCGTGTACAACTGGAGGAGACACACATCGAAGAAAAGGCAGATCCGCTGGCAGGGAAAATTAAATGATTTCTTCCTGAAGTACCAATACACTGCTCTGAAGAACCTATACACTGCTCTGAAGAACCTATCATGAACCATAAAGAACTTCTTTAATCTCTAAAGAACCATATAGCTCAACCCAAGAACCCTACACAATGAAAAAAAATGGTTCTTGACGAGAAGGAGGTCCTTTGCAGACCCTACGGGGCTGTGAAGAACCGATGAAGAACCTTCAGTTTTCAGAGTGTCGGAGGAAATATTTGTCTGTAATTAATCTGCTGCCAATGATTCACATTTACAGGGGATCTGAAAGAAAAATAAATACACTGGAAAAAGTATCATTCATTTAAATAAATAAAGGCAACACCTAAAATTATTATTACGGGAAAATCACATTATTGATGAATAAACACATGAACAAACACGTTATTAACAATGTTATTACAGAAGAACAGCATTAGCAAATTACACTGCATTAACACAATGAAATACTAAAATAACATCAGATTTCTCAGCATTCACTGCATCATCATCATCATCATCATCATAATAATAATAATAATAATAATAATAATAATAATAATAATAATAATGCGTCAGGCTGTAAATAATGGCAGTGGCAAATATTACCCATAATCCTCCTGTGAAGTGAAGGGAGCAGTCAGTGCTAACAGAGATAACCACAGATTTAACTGATGTCTCCTTTAATATGAAAGAAGTAACATCACTCAAAACTGCCGTCATCTGTGTGCAGCATGTCCACGTTCTGGTCTCTCCACCGGGAACGATGCTCCGGAATGAAACATGCTCTGAACATGAAACAGGGCAGCTTCAGGGAAAGAAATGACAATGTTCCAAGTCTGTTCGGGTGAATAAAGGCACACACCGGTTCAGAATATGTCACTGATTGACCTGTATATTCACTGAAATGTCATGCTCATTTGCATATCAAAATGTCTTACATGATGGAGGAAGATTTAAGAAGGAAATGTTTGATATTTGAGTTTAATCAGAATAGAAAATAACAGATTATAACTTATTACTTATAGAAGTCGTCCTTGGTCATGACACCACAAACAAACTGTACATGCTTACATTCTATAACTTCTATCAAGGACACAGATCAAATCAAACTGCAGTCATGGAAGTCAAAGTGATTGATTTTTTGGAGCAATGCTGATCAGTGATTGGATGTTAAGAAGACTGCTGATCAGTGATTGGATGTTAAGAAGACTGCTGATCAGTGATTGGATGTTAAGAAGACTGCTGATCAGTGATTGGATGTTAAGAAGACTGCTGATCAGTGATTGGATGTTAAGAAGACTGCTGATCAGTGATTGGATGTTAAGAAGACTGCTGATCAGTGATTGGATGTTAAGAAGACTGCTGATCAGTGATTGGTATTACATGCAGGTGGTGAGTGGAGTGAACTCAGGTGGTGAGTAGGGAGCCGTATCGAAGGCAGTCATTAGATTTGACACTGAAGTGGTCTAAAAAGTCTCTAAAACTAAACACCAAGTTTATAAGTTGGTAACATTGTTGACAATGCACTTGCAAAATGTTGAACCGAACAGAGCGTGTCTAACAAAAGACAGGAGGGTTGAAGCTGATTTTGTATTTCATTACTAACAGACAACAACAATAAAGTTTAAACCCAGATAAATAAACTCGGATGCGGTTGATCATGGTGTGCTCTACAGCCCTATTCACACTGCATTAGTAGCACATGGGAACCTGCAGTAACTCCATCGCTTACATGTGCTGATTTTATTTTGGAGTTATTTCCCTCAGCACGCAGGACTCTTTTTACTCTCGTATGGATAGAAGACTCTGATTTTGCAGGAAGATATTGCATATTTTAATAAAATGATGAAGCCATATTTGAGTTTTATAAACAATTGTAAGGAACTTGTACAGTGGGCGCTCCGCATAAACAGATACAAGTCGTTGATATGATGAGGTTTTCTGTAAGTAGATGTTTAAGTAGCATTTACGGAAGGAGTCTCCAGTGTCAGCGCTTTGGTACAGTCAGAGCAGGGTTTGTACGATTCTTTATAATGAAGTTCCAGGATTTCCAAGCACTATTTTTTGTTTTGTTTTCAAGGACTATAGAAGAGATGCCCAGCCGTCCATTTTCTGTAGCGCTTATCCTACACAGAATCACGGGGAGCCTGGAGCCTATCGCATGGGACTCAGGGCAGGAGGCCGGGGACACCCTGGATGGAGCGACAACCCATTGCACACCCATTCATACACTACAGACACGTTAGAGGCACCAAACCACTAAGTCACCCTGCCCCCCAATAATAATAATAATAATAATAATAATAATTCTGCCTAGTGTCAGCCTTTTTAGTGTTTCCTACTCTCTGTGCTCACACACTGTATTTTATTTCCCAATAAAGTTGTTCACATTGACGCATATTTTTCTGCTTCTTTTGTCAGAAAACAGAATGAGTATGACATAGTGACTGAAGCGCGGTGCATTAAGAGACCACATGTTCACCAGCAGTCACTTCCCAGCCATTTCCAAGCTGCTGCTCTGCACTGATTAAACCCTGATTTTATAACCACGATGTCCTCTAACAAAATCATCGTACACACACGTTATCGACAGCGGCTGTGCGGTGATTCCGGCCATATTTACGCGTAAAATGATCCCTCAGAGCGAAAGTTAGAAACTAATGAATGTGCTCCTCCTCCCTGCCGCAGAGAGAGAGAGAGAGAAAGAGAGAGAGAGAGAGAAAGTACCTGTGGGGGGGAAGGAAGACCTCACACTCGTGGGGAAAGTTGGCAAGGATGCGTACAAAGGATATGCGTACGAAGGATATGAGTACGAAGGATATGAGTACGAAGGCCATGTGTACGAAGGACATGCGTATGAAGACAATGTGTATGAAGGATATGAGTACGAAGATAATGCGTATGAAGGATATGAGTACGAAGGCTATGCATACGAAGGATATGTGTACAAAGGCTATGCGAATAAAGGCAATGCATACGAAGGCCATGCGTACTAAGGCCATGCGTACTAAGGCCATGCGTACTAAGGCCATGCGTACGAAGGCCATGCGTATGAAGGCCATGCGTGCGAAGGCAATCCGTATGAAGGCCATGCGTACGAAGGCAATTTGTACGAAGGCCATGCGAATGAAGGCAATGTGTACGAAGCCAATGCGTACGAAGCCAATGTGTAGGAAGGCCATGCGAATGAAGGCTATGCATACAAAGGCAATGCAAATGAAGGTTATATGTACGAAGGCAATGAGTATGAAGGCCAAGCGTACGAAGGATATGCATACGAAGCCAATGTGTAGGAAGGCTATGCGAATGAAGGCAATGTGTACGAAGGCAATGCGAACAAAGGATATGCGTACGAAGATAATGCGAACAAAGGATATGCGTACGAAGCCAATGTGTACGAAGCCAATGTGTACGAAGCCAATGTGTACGAAGCCAATGTGTACGAAGGCTATGCAAATAAAGGCTATGCGAATTAAGGCTATGTGTACGAAGGCTATGAGTATATGCTAGCGTCCGTGTGAAAAAAAAAACATGTACACAATATTCACAAACCCTGAGACAAGCGCAGAAGTGGAGAAAAGCTGCAAACCCAATCTCTTTCACTGAAAGAATCAAATAAATGAATAATAAATTAAGTTTGATTACACCAAATGTGTCAAACCTCACATCTTTTAATTAAAGTTTTTAAAAATGGCATAATTACTCCTGATTACGTGAAGACGCAAGCTGAATGAAATCAGACATTTTCCTCTTCTCTCTGTTGGATTAAGCGCTCGGCGTGTTTTTCCCCTAATTAAAGCAGAACAGAGGAATGAAGCGGAAGCTTTACACGCGGCAACACGCAACAAAACGCTTTAACCCAGAGGAAACGTCTGGCTTTGTGTCGACGCCGTAAACTGGGAAATTACGCCACAGATCCGGAAACGAGCCGGTAATTAACGTCGGCGTTTCCGTGCGTGGTGACATTTCAGTCTTCAGCAAATAAAACATGACAATATTGACACTCATCACGGCAGATTTCATTAAATACACGCTTTTCAGTAAGAGGTTATGTTTATGTGTATAGCGCTGTGTGTGTGTGTGTGTGTGTGTGTGTGTTTGTGTGTGTGAGGCAGGGTTCTAGTTGTTCCACACAGCACTCGTATAAGAGCGTATGGGACAACACAGAGTGCTCTATTTCATTTGAACAGTCACATGAACCTGATCACAAAATGGCGAGATGTGAGTTTGTTTGAACTGTGTACTTTTTATAAATAAAGCGTTTTAATACATGATCGTTTCTATAGTAACAGTTCATTCACAGGGACAGAACATAAAGAATGTTTGTAATGGTTGGTATGGTGATGTTTTTTCTCTTTTTTTTTGTCCTAAGGAGATGTTTATTTAAGAGAGGAGCTGGTGAGAGAGCGACTGATCCCTCACTGACAGGGCTAATACAATAATACTATCGTCACATGATCTGCTGTCTCAGGAACTATCATCACATGACCCGCTGTCTCAGGAACTATCATCAGATGAGCTGCTGTCTCAGGAACTAACATCAGATGAGCTGCTGTCTCAGGAACTATCATCAGATGAGCTGCTGTCTCAGGAACTATCATCAGATGATCTGCTGTCTCAGGAACTATCATCAGATGAGCTGCTGTCTCAGGAACTATCATCAGATGAGCTGCTGTCTCAGGAACTATCATCAGATGAGCTGCTGTCTCAGGAACTAGCATCAGATGAGCTGCTGTCTCAAGAACTAGCATCAGATGAGCTGCTGTCTCAGGAACTATCATCAGATGAGCTGCTGTCTCAAGAACTAGCATCAGATGAGCTGCTGTTAGGAACTAGCATCGTGTGAATCAAAGCTTTCACAATTGGGCGGCTGTGTCTCAGTCGGTAGAGCGGGTTGTCCACTAATCCACTAACCGTGGGGTTGGCGGTTCGAATCCTAAGTTGCCCCCAATGGCAAGCTGGCAGTTCTGCTACCATTGGTGTGTGAGTGTGCTCTCATTAGTAAGTCGCTTGTAAATGTAAAAATGATATTTCTGTAAAGCTGCTTGTTGTAAAAAAGCGCTATACAAATTGATAATTATTATTATTATTACAATTCTGTGTAAATTAGACATGACTAACCAGAAATATGGACCAATCCAGTGGTGTCTGTGTGTGTGTGTGTGTGTGTGTGGTGCGACGTTTCTTCCACTTTCACTTCTACCTGATTAGTTCCCATTTACTCTTTAACGCAGTAAAAGGCATAAAGCTCGGAAGGAAGTAGCAGAGATTGCTCGTGCCTCTGGTGTGTGTACGTAGCCAGTACATTACATTTATGGCATTTGGCAGACGCTCTTATCCAGACGACTTACAGTTATCTACAGTCATTTATACACCTGAACAGTTGAGGGTCAAGGGCCTTGCTCAAGGGCCCAACAGTGGTAGCTTAGCAGTGCTGGGGCTTGAACTCCTGACCTTCTGATCAGTAACCCAGAGCCTTTAACCACTGAGCCACTGCCCCAGTAATAGCGTTAGCATGCTAACGCCGCGACATGTAAATAAGACACACACTGATTAGTGCATTTAAACGTTTAATTGTGTTTACGCTAGCTTCAGGAGATATGTTTAACTACTAGTATTGATCACTGAGGCTAAAGAAAAGTGACACAAACAGCTCAGGACTAGCGTGACTGATGTTTTGATGGTATTTAGCAGACGCCTTTATCTCATTAGACAGCTGAGCAGTCGAGGGTTATGGGCGTTGCTCCAGAGCCCAGGAGTGGAAGCGCTGGGATTTGAACTCACGAGCGATCGCTCAGTAATCCAGAGTCATACCCGCTGCGCTACAATTCGTCACCGTGCCCGCAATCTTAAAACCTACGATGGACGTTTGAGGCGGAAACTTTTCGTTCCTGTCCTCATGTCTCAGCAACAAAGTTTCTTCCCGTTTTTGTTTTTTGAAAACTCGTCATGCGTGCTGTTTCTTCTCGCCTCGCTGGCGCACTGCTGCAGATCCCCAAACTGGAGCCGGGTGTTCTCGCTGATTGATTCGGCGGAACCTAATCAAGAGCCCTCACCGTCCCCGCCGGGACGAGGAGAAATCGAGCCAATTAACTCCGGCTTGTGAACACGGCGCGTCGGCGTGCGTGACTGACACTGCCGTCTGACAGCCGTCTCCCGCCGTTTATTCGAGGTGCCGCTGATTTATGCCGCGCCGTCTCTCCGCTCTGACCGTGATGGAGTGGCTGGCTCAGGGAAAGGGCCGTGAGTGCTGTTGATTAGCCGACCCGGGTTAGCGGCTGTGCACACACATATGAGCCTCGTTCAGAGCGTCTGGAATAAACGCAGGCACTCACGCCGACGGAATGAGCTGCGCTAATTACTCCCCGGCGTCCGTGCTGAGGATCGTCAGGGTTTCTTCTGTGTCCCGAGAGAAGGATGGGACCGAACAGGAGGTTGCCCGGAGCCTCATTCAGAAAAATGAGTCTTTTTGTGAACGTCTTGAATAAATAAACATGGCTAGTGCTGGGCAAATAATTAGCGGGGTTAATCAGGAGGTTGTTTGTGCGTGAAACCGGAGAAACAATGGAGGACGAGACGGTTGCTCGTGTAATGACCCGTGTTACTCCGCTGGGGAAAAGAAGACTGCGGGGATTTTTCATCTCCATGAGCTGTAACGCTGCACTGTCTGACTGAATCATAATAAAACACCGCGTTTGGCTTTTTCAATGGAACTAATTCCTCTGTTTTGGGGTTACATATTTGTATTTTTATTATTTTGTAAAAATTATTTGAATTATTTTCATTAAAAAAATATTCTATAATTCTACAATTGTGTACAATTTATATCCTGGCACTTATTTATGTTCTGATGCATTTCCTTAACCATTTATTTTCCCCTTGTGCATGATACTACATTATTATTTTCATTTATCTCGAACTACATTCAGCTACCATGTGTACAAGTGTATAAATAAAACATTATTATTATTATTATTATTATTATTATTATTATTATTATTATTTAACCGAAGTATCACCGCCACATGGCACGGTTGATCACACGGTGCTAGAAGCAGCACAGCGCTACCAGTGGGCATAAATTAGGGTGCTAAGTACATCCTAATTACACCAGCAACAACAAACGGCAGCGATTTTGTACCACGTGAGAGTTTCTCAGATTGTTCCTGGTCCTCTGATGCTGCTATCAGCTCGGAGCTAATTACAGACCACCAACAGAGCTGAGATAACACACACACACACACACACACACACACACACACACACACTATTCATTATACACAATCTTTTAATGGTGCATTATGGGTAATTCGGTCATAGTGCTCCCATTGAGATTTCAGTAAAGTTTTGTACTTTAGCAGCAACACCTTCAGCTACCACCCACAGAACCCTCGTGATCCACTACACTTTATTACAATGTCACACTTCTCTCATGCTGGTTCTCTGAGCATCAGGGGGATTTTCAGAGCTCTGTAACCCACGCTGCCGGAGTAACAGCTGATTTCTTCACCCAAGCGTGAGATCTGTGAATGAAATCGAGTCACGCTGCACATCGGCAGGAGAGATCGAGATCCAGCATCGGGCGCTGAGGTATCCTCAGGTGAGGTGTGTTCACCCGCAGCGAGCTCTGATCTTCTCCACTCGAACAATACGGACAGGGAGCAGGGGAACGGGCGAGGAGCATGAACGCTGTGAAAACACAACAACATCTCCCTCCTGCAGAATGCAGCACTGAGCCCCCTCTCACTGTAGGACTGAAAGCACACCGCGTTCACTACGTAGCGCACGACTCTGGACCACTTCGCAGTCGCGTGTAAAAACACAGTGGAGTATCAGAGCTGCACGCTCGCTCCATCTACAAACCTGAGAGTTCACTAGCTCACTGCTAAGATAGTCATGTACAGCAGCGAGCTAATTTTGAAATTTTCATATATTATTTCATTACTGAACCCTAATCTCGTCACAAGGTACATCTGCTTAGCTAGTCCTCTAACTAGCGAGCCGACTACACTACAAGCTTGTTCTATTCGTCCTCCATGATCGCGATCAACCTGCCGAGCTGTTTAACAGATCGCAGCTGGAGAAACGTTGTGTTTAGCTGCGGGAAACATCCCTGAGACGGACGATCTCGGCTACAAAACGTACGGAATAATATTCAATATTAGATATTAAGATAATAAAGGCAGGGGCAGTGATGGTGACCGACATTCTACATTCTACACCTTGTTTGTCTTTCTGTTCTTCTGTCTGTTTCTCTTTATTTTACAAACACATTACTTCTGCTACTTCAAATAAACATGTCTAAATAGCGATTAATTCTATGTTGTTATATTTTTATGCTAGCAAGTGGTGGTAAAAATTAGTCTGCACACCAGGGGGCGGTGTTGTGATGTGCCGTGTGGTGAGCTGCTGTGGGCCAGAACGTCCAGCGCCACATTTTGGTCCCGGTCCACCTCTGTCACTAGGTAATAAGAAGTTTAGACTGTAATTGCTCCAGAAATAACGTTTCTGCAATCATTTAAAATAAAATAATAAAAACAAACATCTGCTTTAATGAGGCTTTCTGATGGTTTGATTGTATGATTATATATGTATAGTTATTAAACAGATGTAAAGTACTATACTATATAGTTATTTCTACATGTATTACTGTTGTATCAATGATTATAAATGCACTATAAAAACGTTCTCGGAAAACCTGCACCAAAAGGTTCCTAGAGCTGTAATGTTCTGCTCGAGTTGTTATCTCAGGCGTAAACCCTATCAACGTCCTCTCACAGCGCAGTGACACGTGTGAAATAACATCACGCTGCATTAGTGTATTATTATCAGCATATATGAGATGCTGTCCATCCACCTGTCCATCTGAACGTAATGGGCATCGGACAAACGAGATGATATCCACACATGTGGAGTAAATCTGAGCTTCAAAGCAGGACTGCGGTGTGAAACGTGGTTAAATTATAGACTCAGAGAGCCTCACGAAACGTCCTCGGGCCTGGAAGCAGAGCAGATCTGAGCTAAAGTGCACTTTACAGTGGGAGAGAATGCAAATGGACGTAAAAGAGCTGCGTTTAATGGGGCTTTATGATTCAGCGGGTGAAGATATGCTACAGGAAACAAAAAAATGTCACATTTTCCCACCATCAACGTTTTTTTTTTTTGTTTGTTTGTTTCATGCACTTTCATCACTAATAGATGTGTTATGATTGGCTGAGAGCACTAGGGAGAATGACATATAGAACATAGAGGAAAGTGATGCACCTGAGTTAATATGAGGTATGTCTGTCCAAAATGTTTACATGGGGAAAGTTCCTCATATTCAGAGTCGGGTTACGCACCGGCTCAAGTTCATTACCTGCACCACATTCAGATGGTTAAAATCTTCCCCAAGGTTGGCAGATTGTTCTTAAGTTGAAGTGTCGGAGATGTTTTGGGTTTGTTTGTTTGTTTAAACGGCATCTAAAGCACCGCCTTTAAACACAAACACTCACCTGTAAAAAAAGTGTGACAAAC
The DNA here is from genome assembly GCA_022414735.1 of Noturus placidus. NCBI lineage: Eukaryota > Metazoa > Chordata > Actinopteri > Siluriformes > Ictaluridae > Noturus > Noturus placidus. The sequence continues at coordinate 15,644 of JAFFST010055449.1, forward strand.
ATGCAAAGGAACAGGAAATGAGGAAGGGGGCAAACACTTTTTCACACCACTGTACCTGTTATTTTACACTTTGTCTGTTTTATATCAACCTCGGACAGTTACTCGCATACTTAACAAAGCAAACGGGACATTAATCAAGGTCATGAAATCATAATGTGTGTAGGGCAGTGTTGGCTCCGTGGGGCAGTGTTGGGGTAGTGGGTCAGTGGTGGGACAGTGGTGGATCAGTGGTGGCTCAGTGGTTCAGTGGTGGGTCAGTAGGGCAGTGGTGTGGCAGTGGTGGGGTAGTGGTGGGTCAGTGGGTGGTCCGTGGTGGCTCAGTGGTGGCTCAGTGGGGCAGTAGTTGGGTAGTGGTGGCTCAGTGGGGCAGTGGTGGGTCAGTGGTTCAGTGGTGGCTCAGTGGGGCAGTGGTGGGTCAGTGGTGGCTCAGTGGGGCAGTGGTGGGTCAATGGTGGCTCAGTGGTTCAGTGATGGCTCAGTGGGGCAGTGGTGGATCAGTGGTGGGGTAGTGGTGACTCAGTGGGGCAGTGGTTGGGTAGTGGTGGCTCAGTGGGGCAGTGGTGGGTCAGTGGGTTAGTGGTGGGGCAGTGGTGGCTCAGTGGTTCAAGGCTCTGGGTTACTGATTAGAAGGTCAGGAGGTCAAGAC
>JAFFST010055449.1:33532-45217 GCA_022414735.1 Noturus placidus
TTGAACTCAGGTGTGGACAACCACAGTTATAGTAAGGGGGGCAATCACTTTTTCACACAGGGCCATGATGGTTTGGATTTTTTTTTCACCTTTAATAATAAACACCTTCATTTACAAATTGCATTTTGTGTTTACTTGTGTTGTCCTTGACTATTGTTTAAATTGGTTTGATGTTCCGAAACACTTAAGTGTGACAAACATGCAAAGGAACAGGAAATGAGGAAGGGGGCAAACACTTTTTCACACCACTGTATATACAGTATATACACATATATATATACACACACACACATCACAAATGATTCTGCTTTATAGAGGCGCACATCATGACTGTATTCCTCCGTCACTGAAGACACCTATTTGAACACATTAGTTAATACCCTTTTGGTGTGCTAGGAGAACCCAACCCTGTTGGATTGTAGAACCTGAGTTTGGCACGTCCTATGAAGCAGTGGATCTCAAAGTGGAGCGCTGTGATTTTTTTTTAAATGAATTTTTATTTATTTATTTATTTATTTATTTATTCATTTATTTACAGTGGTGAAAATCCCAACCACGTCTTTTCCAAAGTTGTATTTATTATTGAGGTTTTGTTAATTTAACCTTTTTCATTTGAAAACAAGTGGGCTTACAAACATGTCATGCGAGTGGAAAATTCCGGAATAGAACGCCCTAATAAACAGACTAAATAGAACCGTGCATATTTGATCACTGAGCTACTTTCGGGTCAATTTAAAAGAAAGAAAGGCCTGTTTTCCCTAGCTAGCATGCTGCCTACCTACCTGCAGACGTCAACTGCAAAACCGGTGCTGTCCGATAAATCAACGTCTAGCCGAGTCACTGGAGAGATCACTGTGTGATTGAAGTGATCAGACTACAAGCTGATTATACGTCGGTCTGAATTACAGCGATGTTACTGAGGAGAGAGAAAATCCGGTCGCTGAGCGAGAGTGAGACAGTCCCGGCAGACACCGAGTGACACTTTAATGTTAAAACACAGCGAGAGATCATACTTCGAGCAGGTTTGGGCTTTAGAGAGGGAAGCTGAAGCCATGCGTTGGTGTCTAGGTGTGTAGTTCACCACAAGGATATGCAGAAAACTGTGATTTGAATCTTGCTGCAACAGGAAGCCAGTAAAGAGGTCACATGAAAGACCTTCAGGAGATTATAAAGCAGATGGTGCAGTATCCCTGAATGCTCTGAAGAGATGTGGTTTATGATAGGGATGCACTGACACTAATCTCATTAACTTGTGCTTGGAAAAAAAAATAATGCCCCAGTACCAACATCTGGCGTAACCCTAGCATGAAAGGTCATGCTAATCGACAGCTGACACGAAATGACAGCGATCTGGCCATATTTCAGCATACGGTTACTGGCTCTACTCATTCTCATGGTCACATGCTGGATTTCATTCTGGCTCCTGGTCTACCAGTCAGTCACATTATCATAGATGATTCTGTGTTAGCGGATCATAATCCCGTTCTTTTTAATCTTGCCTTTCCCCATCAGTGAGAGAAATTGAAGGAAGTGGAGGAATCTGTTAATGTTTTTAATTCACTTGGATTTTTAAAACGTTCGATCGTGTCGCTGCTTTGAAGAAGGTAAATATAAAGCATAATATACCGCAAACCAGTGCCTGCATCCTACAACCATGGCCGCCATCCTGCATCCACTCTCACACACAATCACTCTACACGTAAAAGAGACTGTTCGAACACTACGTCTTTACGAAGTAAATGCGCAGTTGCCTTGTCTCTGTCGATTCCAAGCTTCGCTACCGTGTTTGTTTATTCTGGCTTAGACCTTGTTCACGTTCATGTATACTTTCACATTCACGACCTTGTCTCTTCGCCTTGACTAGCTTGGACTGTTTGCCTGACCTCTGCACGCCTCTGTTTATTGAATTCTGCCTGTTGACTTGGACTATTGTATTAAACCACCATACCTGCACTTGCTTCCGTCTCAGTCTCAATAACGTGACAAGAGATTCTTTCTCTAAACTCCAAGTGGCTGTAAGAACGGCTAGATTGAGGTACTTTGCAGATTTGATTGAGAAAAATCCTAGTTCTATTCACGGCGATAAATTATTTTATGGATCCCAGATCAGAGGTGGTTGGAGACCTGTCCTTTGATTTATGTGAATGCTGCTTAAATTCTTCCGTACATCGCATATCAGATGTACGAAATAACATTAGTCAGAGGTGACCGCACATGTGAGGTAGCTGCCCCAAGGCTATGGAACAGTATTTGAGACAATCATTGAATGATTTTAAGAAGCACTTAAAAACATTTTTTTTTTACTTACATTAGCTTTTGATGAGGTGTGGATAGGCTCCAGGTTCCCCGTGACCCTGAAAAGGAGTAAGCGGTTGAAGATGGATGGATGGATGGAGGTGTGAGTGTTGAGGTTTGTCACTGTAGCGATTCATCAGAGTTTTTCTTGAAAGGTGTGTGTTGATGTTTTAAATCCGTGGTTATATACAGCCCTGTGGTCAACTATGTTGTTTTATTATGTGCTTTATGAATAAAATGGGATCAGGATATTTCACGACTAATGATCAAACGCAAAGCAGACTGCAAACTGTTCTCTTAGAAAATATCACCAGGAGAAACTCCAGGGTCTTTCTACAATCAAAGTAAGTGCTGAGTGTTAAATAAAAGGCTCACCATAAGGAGCTCTTCACTTACAGCAAACACCACAGGCTAGGTGAGAAAAAAAATCTACAGATGAAATGAAAGCAAAACAAAATGCATTTTACTTTACAGCGGTATTTTCCAGTGAATGAAATAGCACTCTTCTCCACTGCAGCCCTAACCGCCCACATCCAAGCTAACGGATGTAGCTAGCTAATGTACGTCATTTAAAATCAATCAGAGTAGTTGCACATGAGCAGCTAGTCTATTTAAACCAAAAAAAAGAGAAAATAAATTGTTCTGCGACATCTCTGATTAATTAATAGTATGTATTAAGCCACCTGGGGCGGCTGTGGATCAGGTGGTAGAGCGGGTAGTCCACTAATCGTAGGGTTGGCGGTTCGATTCCCGGCCCATGTGACTCCACATACCGAAGTGACCTTGGGCAAGACACTGAACCCCAAGTTGCTCCTGATGGCAAGTTAGTGCCTTGCATGTCAGCTCTGCTCCCATTGGTGTGTGTGAATGGGTGAATGAGACACAGTGTAAAGCGCTTTGGATAAAAGCGCTATATCAGTGCACCATTCACCATTTACCAAGTAAGAGGCTCATTTCAGTATCAGTATTGATATAAAAAAAAAAACCATGAACTCATGCTCAGTCTGAAATAAAAGATGTCCATGCATCACTACTTCACGAGTAACCCCCGAAGTGGGAAGTAGGATTTACAACATTGTTGGCCTCCTCAGAACAGTGAACTGTAGATTTAAGAAGTGAACTTTTCCGTATGCTGATTGATCTAAAGCGGACACGTGTATACACAGAAGAACTCATTAAAGATAAGACGTGCTACTGTGTTTATTGCTGATGCCGTGAGCAGCCATGTTGTTTTGATGTCAGTTGTTGGGATTGAGCAGACCGTCCCGAGTTTCTGAGTAGGAAGTCTGAGTCAAAGGGGCTTTGACTCAGTCGTGGTTTTTTCCTAGTCGAGGGGTTGAAACATCTAACTTACGCGATTTAGTCGAATACAGCATTATCTGCGCGTGATTGAGGACCTGGTGACGGACAGCTCCAGCATCGGGGAGATGGTCATTAGTAGGCGGATCAGCTCTGTTCTATCGAGGTTCAGTTTCAAATGATGGGTTTTCATCCAGGAAGGAAATGAGAAAAGCAGTCTGGTTTCTCTGGAGAGAGAACGAGCTGATGGACGGCTTGGTGTAGGGATTCATCTCTTTTTGCACTTATCCCAAATGTTGTAACCTTTAGAGTGTGGAGAGACCCAAGGACACAAGCACAAAAGAACCATTTCCCCGCGGGTGGTAGCAACTCTGGGTGTGTGTGTGTGTGTTTATGAAAATCTGATGGAAGACAGACGTTAGCTTGCCTTGCTCCCAGCGGTGTTGTTTTGCCCTTTTTAAAAAGAACCAGCTCTGCATTTCAAATCTCAATCACTCGATCCTGTCTTTGACTTTCATCCACAAAGCAAACACACACACACACACACTAGTGCATTCAAAAGCTCCAGAACACAACACGCAAGATTACAACAACCAAATGACATACTGGACAGCTGATGAACAGAAACCAGTTCTAGAGTTACACAATGGCACGCTGCACTGCTGGCTTAAATGAATCCATTAGCTAGAAAGCTAGCAGAACATTTCTACTGAGACCGCTGGTAATAGGCGCCACACGTTCCTTACGACACTGATTTTGAAATATGAAGTGATGGATTGCGTACTCTATGCTACTAATCACACAAAAACCCCGTTGTGGATAATTCGGAATGAAAACTAGCCAAAACAGATTAGCATGATGGTGTTAGCATTAAGCTAAAACATGTTCCAGCTATTTTAGCATCACTAGACACCAGTTAGACAGAATAAAAGATCCTTCACTTTGTTTTTCTCAGTATTCCTACTACTAAGTTGAAAAGCAGGCTCATAAATCAATGTCGTTTTTATAAACTTGGCTTTTATCACCTCCATCACAGTGTTCACACGCATTCAGCTTCCGCCCTCCCATGGCAGCTGGTAAAAAAATTTTTCAAAAAGCCAAGAGCCTTGATCACGGTCAGTTGTGTCGTTTTTAGATGGATGATAAGGATCGACCCAGGCTGTTACCGGGTGGCCTCCCCACAGCAACACTGTCAAATAAATCTGCACTGGGTTCGACAGCTGTTGCCCCCGGTGATGGATCCCCATGACGATCATGAAACAGACAGGTTGGCTGGAACAAAGGGAGGTGAGTGACAGACCAGTGTTTAACGGCTTCAAAAAAAAGAATCAACTGTTTTTGTATTATAAAGACGATTCCACTGTGGAGCCCAAATCACACACCTTCACCAAGTAGGCGACACAAATGTCTCGCACCATTACAAACTGAACCAGGGCATTCTGGGTAGGCTATGTAGGTTGCACTGCATTGTGGGAAATGGAATAATATAGAATACACTCTAGATCCAGTCTGTCTAACATTCACTATTTACACTTTTAGTTCACTCAATATTGTATTTTTATTATTTTATTTTATTTCATATTTCTCGTAGTGTTTCTATCGTTGATAAACAGCTACTGTTCATTACAATTCCTCAGGATCTCGAACGGTAAAGTGAAAAGGTTTTTCAGTTCTAAGAACATCAGCCTGCATTCCATTTATTGCTTTCTTACTGAATATTATTCAGAATATTATTCCTTTTTTCTGCGCTTCACCTCAGGCAGAAGTAATGAAAAGTGTCAAAGCAAAGTAATCTCATAACCTACCTTAATCCTTTTTAATTGGAATTAAAACATAAAGTGTCAGATAAACGTAACGCTCTCTCACACACACACGGTTTTCTCAGACGCCTGGTTGTTTTTTTTTTATCAGGCTTGACTGACGGCAGGTAAAAAATGAATGTAGGCAGATGTCTTTATCAGGCAGGCGTGCAGGTCTTTGGTGAAAGAGTGTGACGTGTGCTTAGGGACTGGGACCTCACAAAACAAGTTGTGGGAGCAGGTCAGATATGACACTTTGTCAAAAAGAAAGGTACCATACAGCGTTGTCATGAAGATGTGCCTGATGCATTTACTGGTTTCTTTCATTCACACTTGGGAACTGTTTATACTGGTCAGGGTCAATGGGGTTTCAACGACTAATACGTCATTTTTGACTAATAGAATAGAATTGACTTCAGAAGACATTGGTGGGATTGGTGAGAATTACTCCAGGAGTGGATGGGATTGGTGAGAATTACTCCAGGAGTGGATGGGATTGGTGAGAATTACTTCAGGAGTGGATGGGATTGGTGGGAGTTGTGAGAATTACTTCAAGAGTGGATGGGATTGGTGGGAGTGGTGAGAATTACTTCAGGAGTGGATGGGATTGGTGACATTTACATCAGGAGTGGATGGGATTGGTGGGAGTGGTGAGAATTACTTCAAGAATGGATGGGATTGGTGGGAGTTGTGAGAATTACTTCAGGAGTTGAGGGAGTGGTGAGAATTACTTCAGGAGTGGATGGGATTGGTGGGAGTGGTGAGAATTACTTCAGGAGTTGAGGGAGTGGTGAGAATTACTTCAGGAGTGGATGGGATTGGTGAGAATTACTTCAGGAGTGGATGGGATTGGTGGGAGTGGTGAGAATTACTTCAGGAGCAGATTTGATTGATGACATTTACATCAGGAGTGGGTGGGATTGGTGGGTTTGGTCAGAATTCCTTTATAAGTGAGCAGGATTGGTCAAGAGTGACTGCACGTTGCTTAGTTTATATCTTATGATAAAAATATGCTTTGTTCCTAACTTTACTGTTTAAAATGCTTTACAAATAAAATTCAATTGAACAGACAAGTCATATTAGATCCATGTGTCTATGTTGATGTTTTCATTTGCTATAACATCGTTTTCTTGCAACACATCCTTGTCGACTTCCATTAAAATAAACATATATACTCAACTTACTCCAGAGCAGTTTGTTCAGTGATAATGTAGTGGAAATGTGTGCAAAACATGAAGCAGTGCCAAAAAAAGTTCCCATTTCTGCAGAAATGTCCAAATCTGCATATCGAGCCACACACAGTGTGATAAGAGTGAGATTACTAAACATGTTTATTCAAGGGTAAAAAAAAATTTTTATCTAGATAAATATTTCAGATATCAGAAGGGAAGTAAATAATTTTAGAAGCTCGTGAAATTCCATAAGGGTGATGCAACACAAGTCAAATCATCACACAATCTCAGAGCGCCATCGCTTTACCATACCACACGATTTCAAACCCCAAACCTACAATCGGCATCTGTCAATCTGTTCATTAAAAACCAGGTTTAAATCGAGAGATGACCTGAGGCAAGTTAATACCTCCTGCAGTAGAGTAACACACACACACACACACACACACACACACACACAAACACACAGCATGCCTAATCCTCTATCCAGGAAAAACAGGTGTAAAGAGCAGCATCTCTTCGCTTAGCGACTGTGCTGAAGATGCACAGAGATGCTGGAGTAGGTGAAATTCAGTGCACTCTCGGGTGTTTAAAACTTTATTAAAGAAGGTGAAGTAGGAGGCAATCAGGGAGCTTTACTCATGAGGATCACTTACTGAGGCCAAGCCTACATGCAGTACATAATCAAGCTAAGGAAGCGCGGAACTAAGCAGTTCTGAATTGTATAGTCACACACACACACACACACACACACACACAGATACTGTATGTATACATTTGTATATGAACCTTTAAAATATTTATATACTGAACCAATGGTAATCCCTTATTATCAGTAAGCATGGTTTTCAGTGAGATCAAAGCTTTTAACATTCCATGTGTAGTTCAGTGTGTAGTGCAGTGTGTGGTTCAGTGTGTGGTGCAGTGTGTGGTGCAGTGTGTGGTGCAGTGTGTGGTGCAGTGTGTGGTGCAGTGTGTGGGTCAGTGTGTAGTACAGTGTGTGTGGTTCAGTGTGGAGTTCAGTGTGTAGGTCAGTGTGTGGGTCAGTGTGTGTGGTTCAGTGTGGAGTTCAGTGTGTGTGGTTCAGTGTGTGGTTCATTGTGTGGGTCAGTGTGTAGTACAGTGTGTGTGGTTCAGTGTGGAGTTCAGTGTGTAGGTCAGTGTGTGGGTCAGTGTGGAGTTCAGTGTGTGTGGTTCAGTGTGTGTGGTTCAGTATGTAGTTCAGTGTGTAGTTCAGTGTGTGGTTCCGTGTGTGTGGTTCAGTGGGGATTCAGTGGGGAGTTCAGTGTGTGGGTCAGTGTGGAGTCCAGTGGGGAGTTCAGTGGGGAGTTCAGTGTGTGGTTCAGTGTGTAGTTCAGTGTGTGGTTCAGTGTGTGTGGTTCAGTGGGGAGTTCAGTGTGTGGGCCAGTGTGTAGGTCTTTGTGGTTGACTGTGTGGTTCAGTGTGTAGGTCAGTGTGTGGTTCAGTGTGTAGGTCAGTGTGTGGTTCAGTGTGTATGTCAGTGGGTGGGTCAGTGTGTGGTTCAGTGTGTAGGTCAGTGTGTGGGTCAGTGGGTGGTTCATTGTGTAGGTGAACCCTACACACTGAACCCTACACTGAACCACACACTGAACCCCACACTGACCTACACACTGACTTACACACGGAACCACCCACTGATCCACACACTGACCTACACACGGAACCACCCACTGACCTACACACTGACCCACACACTGACCCACACACTGAACCACCCACTGACTCACACACTGAACCACCCACTGACCCACACACTGAACTACACACTGACCTACACACTGAACTCCACACACACTGAACCACCCACACTGAATCCATACACTGACCTACACACTGAACCACACACAGTGGGTGGGTCAGTGTGTGGGTCAGTGTGTAGGTCAGTGTGTGGTTCAGTGTGGAATTCAGTGTGGGGTTCCGTGTAGAGTTCCGTGTGGGGTTCAGTGTGGTTCAGTGTGTGGTTCCGAGTGTGGTTCAGTGTGGGGTTCAGTGTGGGGTTCAGTGTGGTTTATTGTGTAGTTTAGTGTGTAGGTCTGTATTTCAGTGGGGAGTTCAGTGTGTGGTTCAGTGTAGTTCAGTTTGTGGTTCAGTGTGTGGTTCAGGTCAGTGTGTAGGTCAGTGTGTGGTTCAGTGTGTGGGTCAGTGTGTAGTTCAGTGTGTAGGTCAATGTAGTTCAGTGTGTGGTTCAGTGTAGTTCAGTTTGTGGCTCAGTGTGTGGTTCAGGTCAGTGTGTAGGTCAGTGTGTGGTTCAGTGTGTGGGTCAGTGTGTAGGTCAGTATGTGGTTCAGTGTGTGGTTCAGTGTGTGGTTCAGTGTGTAGGTCAGTGTGTGGTTCAGTGTGATTCAGTGTGTAGGTCAGTGTGTAGGCCAGCGTGTAGGTCAGTGTGTAGGTCAGTGTGTGGTTCGGTGTGTGGGTCAGTGTGTGGGTCAGTGTAGTTCAGTTTGTGGCTCAGTGTGTGGTTCAGGTCAGTGTGTAGGTCAGTGTGTGGTTCAGTGTGTGGGTCAGTGTGTAGTTCAGTGTGTAGGTCAATGTAGTTCAGTGTGTGGTTCAGTGTAGTTCAGTTTGTGGCTCAGTGTGTGGTTCAGGTCAGTGTGTAGGTCAGTGTGTGGTTCAGTGTGTGGGTCAGTGTGTAGTTCAGTGTGTAGGTCAATGTAGTTCAGTGTGTGGTTCAGTGTAGTTCAGTTTGTGGCTCAGTGTGTGGTTCAGGTCAGTGTGTAGGTCAGTGTGTGGTTCAGTGTGTGGGTCAGTGTGTAGTTCAGTGTGTAGGTCAATGTAGTTCAGTGTGTGGTTCAGTGTAGTTCAGTTTGTGGCTCAGTGTGTGGTTCAGGTCAGTGTGTAGGTCAGTGTGTGGTTCAGTGTGTGGGTCAGTGTGTAGTTCAGTGTGTGGGTCAATGTAGTTCAGTGTGTGGTTCAGTGTAGTTCAGTTTGTGGTTCAGTGTGTGGTTCAGTGTGTAGGTCAGTGTGTGGTTCAGTGGGTAGGTCAGTGGGTAGGTCAGTGGGTAGGTCAGTGGGTGGTTCATTGTATAGGTCAGTGTGTGGTTCAGTGTGTAGGTCAGTGTGTAGGTCAATGTAGGTCAGTGTGTAGTTCCGTGTGTGGTTCAGTGTGTGGTTCAGTGTGTAGGTCAGTGGGTGGTTCAGTGTGTAGGTCAGTGTGGGGTTCAGTGTGGGGTTCAGTGTGGGGTTCAGTGTGGGGTTCAGTGGGGAGTTCAGTGGGGAGTTCAGTGGGGAGTTCAGTGTGTGGTTCAGTTGGGAGTTCAGTGGGTGGTTCAGTGGGGAGTTCAGCGTGTGGTTCAGCGTGTGGTTCAGTGGAGGTTCAGTGGAGGTTCAGTGTGTGGTTCAGTGTGTGGTTCAGTGTTTAGTTCAGTGTGTACTTCAGTGTGGGGTTCAGTGTGGGGTTCAGTGTGGGGGGTTCAGTGTGTGGGGTTCAGTGTGTGGTTCAGTGGGTGGTTCAGTGGGTAGGTCAGTGGGTAGGTCAGTGGGTAGGTCAGTGTGTGGTTCAGTGTGATTCAGTGTGTAGGTCAGTGTGTAGGCCAGCGTGTAGGTCAGTGTGTGGTTCGGTGTGTGGGTCAGTGTGTGGGTCAGTGTGTGGGTCAGTGTAGTTCAGTTTGTGGTTCAGTGTGTGGGTCAGTGTGTGGGTCAGTGTGTGGGTCAGTGTGTGGGTCAGTGTGTGGGTCAATGTAGTTCAGTGTGTGGTTCAGTGTAGTTCAGTGTGTGGTTCAGTGTGTAGGTCAGTGTGTGGTTCAGTGTGATTCAGTGTGTAGGTCAGTGTGTAGGCCAGCGTGTAGGTCAGTGTGTGGTTCGGTGTGTGGGTCAGTGTGTGGGTCAGTGTAGTTCAGTTTGTGGTTCAGTGTGTGGGTCAGTGTGTGGGTCAGTGTGTGGGTCAGTGTGTGGGTCAATGTAGTTCAGTGTGTGGTTCAGTGTAGTTCAGTGTGTGGTTCAGTGTGTAGGTCAGTGTGTAGGTCAGTGTGTGGTTCAGTGGGGAGGTCAGTGTGTAGGTCAGTGTGTGGTTCAGTGTGGAGTTCAGTGTGTAGGTCAGTGTGTGGGTCAGTGTAGTTCAGTTTGTGGTTCAGTGTGTGGGTCAGTGTGTGGGTCAGTGTGTGGGTCAGTGTGTGGGTCAATGTAGTTCAGTGTGTGGTTCAGTGTAGTTCAGTGTGTAGGTCAGTGTGTGGTTCAGTGGGTAGGTCAGTGTGTGGGTCAGTGGGTGGTTCAGTGGGTGGGTCAGTGTGTAGGTCAGCGGGTAGGTCAGCGTGTGGGTCAGTGTGTGGGACAGTGGGTGGTTCAGTGTGTAGGTCAGTGGGTGATTCAGTGGGTGGTTCAGTGGGTGGTTCAGTGGGTGGTTCAGTGTGTAGGTCAGTGTGTGGTCAGTGGGTAGGTCAGTGGGTAGGTCAGTGGGTGGTTCATTGTATAGGTCAGTGTGTGGTTCAGTGTGTAGGTCAGTGTGTAGGTCAATGTAGGTCAGTGTGTAGTTCTGTGTGTGGTTCAGTGTGTGGTTCAGTGTGTAGGTCAGTGTGTGGTTCAGTGTGATTCAGTGTGTAGGTCAGCGTGTAGGTCAGTGTGTAGGTCAGTGTGTGGTTCGGTGTGTGGGTCAGTGTGTGGGTCAGTGTAGTTCAGTTTGTGGTGCAGTGTGTGGTGCAGTGTGTGGGTCAGTGTGTAGTACAGTGTGTGTGGTTCAGTGTGGAGTTCAGTGTGTAGGTCAGTGTGTGGGTCAGTGGGTGGTTCAGTGGGTAGGTCAGTGTAGGTCAGTGGGTGGTTCAGTGGGTGGTTCAGTGGGTAGGTCAGTGTGTGGGTCAATGTAGTTCAGTGTGTGGTTCAGTGTAGTTCAGTTTGTGGTTCAGTGTGTGGTTCAGTGTGTGGGTCAGTGTGTGGGTCAGTGTGTGGTTCAGTGTGGTTCAGTGTGTAGGTCAGTGTGTGGGTCAGTGTGTGGGTCAATGTAGTTCAGTGTGTGGTTCAGTGTAGTTCAGTGTGTGGTTCAGTGTGTAGGTCAGTGTGTAGGTCAGTGTGTGGTTCAGTGTGTGGTTCAGTGTGTGGGTCAGTGTGTGGGTCAGTGTGTGGGTCAGTGGGTGGTTCAGTGGGTAGGTCAGTGTAGGTCAGTGGGTGGT
>JAFFST010055450.1:4386-14519 GCA_022414735.1 Noturus placidus
TCATTTACAAATTGCATTTTGTGTTTACTTGTGTTGTCCTTGACTATTGTTTAAATTGGTTTGATGTTCCGAAACACTTAAGTGTGACAAACATGCAAAGGAACAGGAAATGAGGAAGGGGGCAAACACTTTTTCACACCACTGTACATCCAAGAGCTCCTCAGTGACAGAGGTCCGGCTTCACGCCTCTAATAAAGATGGAGAGATGCGCTGTATCCATGTTGTCTGTGCTTTCATCCACAGCTAATAGACAGCTGTGTGTCTCTTCGGCCAGCGGTGTTGCTAAATGTCCAGATAACTCCTTAACTCGGTCCGTGGTGGTGTTTCTTGACACACTGACATTTTGAAAAGTCTGTGTCTGGTCGGGACACGCCCGCTCACACGCCCAGTCGCACGCCCGCTCGCACGCCCGCTCGCACGCCCGCTCGCACGCCCGCTCGCACGCCCGCCCGCACGCCCGCCCGCACGCCCGCCCGCACACCTTTAACATGCACTGTTTTAAAAATCCACCCTGTGAAAAAAACTTTGAATCTCGGGCGATTTTTCAGACACAATAAAACTTGGTTTCACTGCTGCATCATTTTCGGCTCTAGCTTTAGTGAGCACATTCTGCTGCGACTGCAGTTTGCCTTTTAATTCTTTTGCAATTCTTTGTTTTTCTCTGAGGCTAAATTTCCCAAACTTAGCGCCGTGTTTGAGGTCACAATGCCGAGGTAGATTGTCATATATTGCCGTGCTCGGGTTATTAATGGACTGAATGACGGACGGGTTTACATTGGAGTCAATGGAAAACCCAGAGCATTTCGCGGGCCAGATAAAATGACCTGGCGGGCCACATTTGGCCCGCAGGCCTTGAGTTTGACACATGTGTCATAGACCATGGGACTGCCTTCAAAGCCAATTGGAGCAATATACTGGACGAACTCTGGACTAGTCAACCCTGGAAATACTCACCTGGACGAGTCTATGTGGAAGAGGATGCTGCGGTCTTGATTCATGTAACTGCAATGAACTGAACTAGCAGAAGAAAGATGGTGAATTTAGGTTATGTATTGTCTGGAGCAAATTCCCATTTCTAGCTGATAGAACATCAATTCTCAACACTAATCCTCTCTAAAGTAGCATTAGTTCTGATCTACAAATGGATACACAAAGCTGTTGTATTTTCTCCCAGTTGCCCCACTGTAAATGAAAACCAACTGTTCTCTGGGTTTGCCAAATTTGATCATTTAAATTCACCATGCCCCTCCCCCCCCCCACTTCTTTGTTCAAGGAGACATTATAATTGCATGTGGACTGTTCAACCAAGTTGACTTCTGCTGCTAGTCGCAAATAATTAGATCCCATGCTATGGTTTAAAGTTGCTTAATGGAAACTTTTTTGGATAACTTTAGCATGTTTAGCTGTGGGGAATCAAGTGCGGTACCATGACTTGTTTTGTGATTACACCACTTTGTATTTTCTCATGGTTCTTGGGTGTTGTTTGCACCGCAATGTTCTTGGCCCCACTTCACTGGAGATTTTGATGATCCAAAGCTATAGTCATGCTGGTTTTCAAAATTTTTCTCATTTATTTATGCTGGCATATCCCCCAGCAATGCAACAAGTACAATAACAGTACATTGCATCTACATATCCAGGGTCTGGGGTTCAAGTCCCGCAGCGGCCCTGTGTGTGTGGAGTTTGCATGTTCTTCCCGTGTGTCGGGGGTTTCCTCCGGATACTCCGGTTTCCTCCACCAGTCCAAACACATGCATTTTGGGCTGATTAGCGTGTCTAAAGTGTCCGTAGTGTATGAATGGGTGTGTGAGTGTGTATGTGATTGTGCCCTGTGATGAACTGGCACACTGTCCAGGGTATAACCCGCCTTGTGCCCGATGCTCCCTGGGATAGACTCCAGGTTCCCCGTGACCCTGAAAAGGAGTAAGCGGTAGAAGATGGATGGATGGATGCATCTACATGTCTTTAGATACTATGCCTTTCTTTGGGATCTGGGAGTGTTGACTACTGTTCACATCCCACAAACAAAAATTGTCCATTTAAAGGTAATTACCCTAAGTTAGCATTGCAGGGGGGTGTTGAAGTGTAAAATTAGTGCAGTTTTAATGCAAATAGATGATCTTTAAGCATCTTTAACTGAGGCTGTAATGTTCAGGAGTAAGAGTCACAAAGGTAACAATGTAGAAAATTTTCCCTTTATTAATCCTCTTAAAATTAGTCAAGACTAAAGACTTACTAGTTGGCATTAAGCTTTGTTGTTAAAGCCTGTAGAGCATCGTGGTACACAACACAGTCTCCTAAAGAAGAGTTCATTCTTTTCTTCTCCAGTTAGCATATATTCTCCAGTTGTTGTGCAGACTTGTGAATGAGCAGATTTTATTTATATCAATGGCGGGGGCATTGCCTTGCACTTCCGGGTTTGGGGGTTGATTCCTCCCTCCACCCTGTGTGCGTGGAGTTTGAATGTTCTCCTTGTGCTTTGAGGGTTTCCTCTGTGTACTGCGGTTTCCTCCCCCAGTCAAAAGACATTTGTTTTAGGCTGATTGGCATTACAAAATTTATCCTTGTGTGATTGTTCCCTGCTATGGGATGGCACCCTGTCCAGGGTGTCCTCTGTCTTGTGCCTCAACTCTCCTGAGATAGGTATCCAGGCTCCCTGCAACCCTGTGTAGGAAAAGTAATAGATGGATTGAGGTTTCATGGTGTTTCCACTGGTCATCTGTTTGTCTTCATCTCAAATATTCATATCAAATACCACTTTGAACCCTTCAAAGTCTTCATTTGTGGTCAGTCATAAAAATTTGTTCCTTCCCATTGTTTCTCACTAATTGCTCGAACCGGTTATTGCTTTTGCGGCCCCTTTACTTAAGTTGCGTAGTATTTTCATTTACAAGATATTAGTTGGACAGCATTCATTTTTCAGGGTAACATCTCTAATAAATGATTTGCATCATACATAATGGGCTTCACTTGATTCCTCACGTTATTCCTAGAAGTTTAAATATTGAAGAGCAGAAATTTGTTTATAGAACACAAAATTTTAATCAAATTGCATCCTACATGAAGATAAACTGAAGCTTTATACCCGTGTCGATTATTTTAATCAAACGTTTAATAGCTTGTTGGATAGTTTGCTTGGTGGATTGACTTTATTTCCATCTTCCTTTTAATGGCCATCATTATGTTTTCCAATTCTAGAATCAACATCTGCTTATAAAATCAGAGATCCAGATAGGACCGAAGTTTTCAACCCAACCTTGAGTTATTATACTATCAAGGTATTTTTGGCTGAATTTCTCAAGGGTGAAGAGGAGCAGATGTATCCAGACGGAAATAAAATCATTGAGTGTTACCTGTAAGGGTCTGCAGCAGCCCACGTACATCAGATCTGTTCGCAATAGGGGCACATGACTGGTTGGTCCCAATGTGATTTCTGGACTACATCTACATTACTGTTTGAACATATATTAACTTGTCATCAGTCATTCTGTGTTACACAGATATTATGTTCAGGCCACCATAATCACTATGGAATAATAGCTCTGTGTATTGACTGAAACGTGTGTTTAGAATAACACATGGTATTAATAATGGCTTTGACCTCAATATAGCCACAAGGAGGATTTTATGGGCCACAGGCATCGAGAGAGAGAGAGAGAGAGAGAGAGAGAGAGAGGGAGGGAGAGAGACAAAGAGAGGAAAGGAGAGAGAGAGAGAGAGAGAGAGAGAGAGAGAGTGAGAGAGGGAGAGAGAGAGAGAGAGAGAGAGAGAGGGAGGGAGACAAAGTGAGAGAGAGAGAAAGAGAGAGAACGAGAGAGAGAGAGAGAAAGAGTGAGAGAAAGAGAAAGAGAGAGAGAAAAAGAGAGAGAGAGAAAGAGTGAGAGAGAGAGAAAGAGAGAGAGAGAGGGAGGGAGAGAGACAAAGAGAGGAAAGGAGAGAGAGAGAGAGAGAGAGAGAGAGAGAAAGAGAGAGAGAGAGAGAGAAAGAGAGAGAGAGAGAAAGAGAGAGAGAAAGAGAGAGAGAGAGAGAGAGAGAGAGAAAGAGAGAGAGAGAGAGAGAGAGAGAGAGAGAAAGAGAGAGAGAGAGAGAGAGAGAGAGACTAAATTGAGCGCTAAAGTAACACTTATTATTTATGCAAGTGATAATCCTGGAATTAGAGATGTATTTATATATTGAGCAAAGTATTTCAGTTCAGTTTATCAGATCAGTGAAGTGTCATTTAACATTTGAGTTAGCACGAGAATTAAATAAATATGGTTTAACCTGGAATGCAAAAACATTATTATTGTAAGTTTGCACAGTTGGCAGGATGTTCTGCAGTGTGGTTTAAAACCACAGCACATCAATATAAAACCACATATTTTCCATGTTAAGACTGATCTTTTATGACATTTTAAAGAAGCCGAGCCTCACATTTGGCAAGAATCATAAATGACTTATCGTTAATGAGAGTATATTTTATGTAAAATAAATGAGGGGTGTTTTTTTTATACAATGCTTTTTTACAGGTCCTGTTAGAAGAGTAGCTTTAAATACCTCAGAATATATCTTTACTGTAATTAATTTTATATTTCATGAAAAAAAGAAAAGAAAATACAGTGGGGTCCAAAAGTGAGACCATCAGTGAAAATGTCTTCTATTTTACATTCTTTGCCAATTTAATACAACAGTTTTCATTACAATTTATATTACTGACCACAACCTGAGTGAAAAGTAGAATCTTTTAAATATTTACATGAGTTTCGGAGCATTTGGTATGTCCCCTTTCTGCTTTAATGACAGTGTGCACTCGAGCTCTCATGGACTGCACGCTTTGTGCTAAACTTTATGTGACATTTTACAAGAACAGTATATGAATAATCATGTGCTAATATCTGAATTTATACTTACTTATATTAAACCTAGGTGCACGGTGGCCATGTGTGTGTGGAGTTTGCATGTTCTCCCCATGCGTCGGGGGTTTCCTCCGGGTACTCTGGTTTCCTCCCCCAGTCCAAACACATGCATGGTAGTCTGATGAGCATGTCTAAAGTGTCTGTAGTGTATGAATGTGTGTGTGAGTGTGTATGTGATTGTGCCCTGTGATGGACTGGCACCCTGTCCAGGGTGTACCCCGCCTTGTGCCCCATGCTCCCTGGGATAGACTCCAGGTTCCCTGTGTCCCTGATAAAGGAGTAAAGGAGTAAGCGGTAGAGGATGGATGGATGGATGGATGGATGATGTTAATTTAATACTTACTATGAATTAAACACGCATCATTTCTAATTGTTTATATAATTTGCAGCTGTGTACACTAAAATCTTTAAAAGTTGCAGCTGTATACATTAAAATATAGCGTTGGATTACTTTCATAATTTACATCGATCCTCCTCGTCAAAAGTCACACTAATAAGAAACCCCAATAATTTCCTTTTAACGCCATCCATTGACGTCTGTGTATGTAGCTGCATACGGCAAATTATATAAACAAAATTTTTAATTATACACCTTTAATTCATAATATTATATTCATAATATATAGAGCATGTTTGGTTTACTTTACCCTTACGTGTTAATTAATATGTGTACTAACATTTACTTAAGATGATCGTTATTCATGCAGAAATTCATAAGACTCACGTCGTAGTCTCATGGGGTTAGCTCTTCATGATTAGTACATGAATTAATTCAGGGTTTATTGCATGATTATTATCATATCCTCTTCTTTTAAAGTATTACCAAACCTTATGATCCATTTTAGATCAATTCCATCTGAGTATATATATGTGCTTTGAGTTTTCCACCCCCCCCCCCGCCCATAGTTGCATATTTCCTTCAAATGTCAAATTAGATTTCAGCAAGAAATTCAATTAGCAGATATAACAGCTGTTTTAACATTACATTAAAAAATTACACACTTACACCAAAAATTTCAACAAAACAGTTCTATTTTTAGTCAGTCGAGGAAGATATCCCTGGTGTCTGGCTCTGACTATTTGGTTATTGTTATTGTTTCTTTATGAACTGGAGCCATGGGAATTATGTAGCTAACAAGATTTTATCCTCTGGTTAAATATCCTGCCAAAGCATGTTATTTTTTAAAGCTTATTCCGATTTGAGTTTCGCAGATTCGTAACAAGAGCCACAGCGTTTCACCGAATGAAATTCAAACATAAAGTGAATTTTTCTGCGGTCATTCGGATTAGTTTTCACTCCTGTTTGAATCTCTAATACACGCTCTGTCTGTGTTTCTGATGACAGAAATGTGCCGTCAGTCTTTAACACCACTTCATAATCTCGTCGTTGCTGTCAGCGCCTCAGTCATAGTGTGTACTTTGGCAAAAGCACCGTGTCGACACCCAACACCGACTCAGTTAACACACTGCCCTCGGTGTGTGAGACGCAGCGCTCAGTAGCAGGATGTTTGTGTTTCTGAAGGACATTAATTTATTCGATGCTGACAATCTATTAGCGCAGGATGCCGTGGGATAATTACACAGCTCATGTAAGCTAAGTTTGTGGTAGCATTAGTCTCCTATCAGCAATCACCTAGCATTTTATTACTGCTAATGATGTTATTACGATGTAATCACTGTGACGTTTGTTGGTGTACAATCACTCACAAGTTTCTCAGCTTAGATAAACAGAATAAGCTCTTTAAAAAAAATAGGGCTAACACAGCTAGCTATTTTACTAATGCTAGCTAGTTTTCAACCTGCATCTAGCATGCACAGGTTTTAGCAAAATTTCCAGCTAAGCCTATAAAATGCACAAAAAGAACTGAAACTAACCAAAAATACTGTATGTTGGTGGTATATCACAAAACAGTGACAGGGTAGTGTAAGGTTGTTCATTCATTGGTCAAAAAAAACGCAAGGGATTGTTTTACTCAGCTTAGTTGAAAATGCATGAACATCTTTCTTTTCTCTTGTTTCAATTCAATTCAACTTTATTCGTATTGCACTTTTAACAATGGTTATGGTCTCAAAGCAGCTTTACAGAAACATATAAACACAGGAGAGAGATTTTAAATGTGTGCATTTATCTCTATTGAGCAAGCCAGTGGTGACGGTGGTGAGGAAAAACTCCCTAAGATGATACGAGGAAGAAACCTTGAGAGAAACCAGACTCAGAAGGTAACCCGTCCTCATTTGGGTCACAACGGATAGTGTGAAAGTAAAATAAAGTTCATTGTGGTTTTTATATGAAGTCTGTGTGTTGAACTAGTCCACTGTTCACTAATAGAGACCCGAATGCAAACCTGTGTCTGGTAATTGCAGTCCCAAGGCCGCAATTCGCAGCAGGTCGCAGCGACCATAGTCCCAGCAACGACAGCGAGAGTTTCCTTTTGAGGTTGAATCTAAGACTTTGGCGAACACAGGTTATTTTTTAAAACAAGCGAATTTGTCCTCAAATTAACCCAATGTGGGGTAAAAACCATGTCCCTGGCAACCCTGAGTATATATTACAAAAGCATACTAGCTTTTCAGTTTAGATAAAGACTCGTAGGCTTTTTAACAAGCATTTACACACTGGTGCTTATACAGAAGTAAGAACTAATGAACATTCAAATATATTGCTAAAAATAGCAGTAAGGTAAAAGCATGTAAGTAACTTAGTTGTCATTTGGAATGTAATCTGATTATCAGCTATCACTGACGAACCGAACAGACCTGATTAGTGCACCCTTACACCGAACCTTGGGTGAACCTTGGGTCCTGGCATTCATGTGGATGTTACTTTGACATGTACCACCTGTCTACAGTAAATATTGTTGCAGACCATGTACATCCCATCATAGCGACGGTATTCCCTAATTTCAGTGACCTCTTTCAGCAGGATGATGCGCCCTGATACACAAATTTTTCAGTGGTTTGAGGAACCTGACAAACATTTCAAGGTGTTGACTTGGCCTGCAACTTCCCCGGGTCTTTGTGGAGTCCATGCCTGCACATGCCATGCATGAACCTACACAATATTAGGCAGGTGGGTTTAATGTTCTGGCTGATCTGTGTATATGCTTGTTCAAAATCCCATTCCAAAACCATGGGCATTGAAAGAGAGTCGGTCACCGCTTTGCAGTTTTAATAAGCTCCAGTCTTCTGGGAAGGCTTTAGACTTGAATTTAGAGCGTGGCTGTGGGGATTTGTGTTCATTTAGGCACAAGAGCATTAGTGAGATCAGGCAGTGATGGATGAGGAGGCCTGGGGTGCAGTCAGTGTTCCAGTTCATCCTAAAGGTGTTCAGTAGGGTTGAGGTCTGGGGTTCTGTGCAGGACACTCGAGTTCTTCCATTCCATCCTTGGCTAACCATGTCTTCACTGACCTTGCTGTGTGCACAGGGCCATTGCTATACTGGAACAGTTATGGACTTTTTAGTTCCAGTTATTTGCTTCCAACTTTGTGGTAACAAAAAAGGCCCACATATGGGTGTGAAGGTCAGGTGCCCACAAACATTTGTACCATTGTATACTGTTGGGAAAGAGGTCTGGCGGCTTTTTCTGCAGTATAAAAACAATCCAGGAAGCGTTCTTTACTATCGTCTACAACCAAAACCAAAATTAATGTCAGGGCCAATGCAGAACAACAAAACATCCAATGGAAATGCATATTGCAGCAAACCTCTCCACACACCACATATGCATAAGGCCCCAAGGCACGTACCAAGATCCAACAAGCTGGAGAGGGAAGTCGCTCAATTAATCACTCCACTGTGACTATATGAGTAACTTTCTCCGCCTTAACTTTCACCTTTTTACACAAAACAGAAATCAGTGATACAAGAAAACAGTCATAGTGCAGGATAGATGATCAAATAATTCTTCTAAGGAAAAAAATTAATTGACATTTATTTACATATTCGTTATATCCATGGGCCCTTCTACATGACCATGTGTTTAAAGCTCATTTTGTGTTATGAGTCTTAAATGGTGAAGGACTTAACATGTTGATAACGATCACATCTCAAATTTTACAACATTCGCACCATGTTCTTTGATATTATCAGCCCTTGTTTTTTTGACCCTTGTTACGATCGGCTCGTTTTTTACTTAATGTGCATGATTGAAGTCGTAACTCACATTAAAAACTCGTTTGTTTTCACTGTTTTGTTCGTTTTGTGCTACAGGTTTTTTTTATATAAAATAAGCTGACTGTTATAAGAAATCGAAGAGTTTGCTAATGGTAGTGCTAATACAGCTTTTTTATTTTTATATATACAGCTTTTTTATCTTTTTTATTTTATTACAGCTTTTTTTAAATCTTTTTTTATTTTATTACAGCTTTTTTATTTATTTATTTATCTTTAATAATATTTAGCGATTAGCCATATATATATTTAGCTTCTTCTGAGGACCAAAAATAAAAACAACCAAACACCAAATTGTCGATATCCGTCAATACATTCTCCATTCTCTCTCTCTCTCTCTCTCTCTCTCTCTCTCTCTCTACTGAGAAAGAGAGAGAGAGAGCGAGCTTCCAGAGAACGCTGGCTTCCAGGAGCTAAACCCACGATCTCTTTCTAATGAAGTTAATGTTTGTCTTGAAGCCACAATCTGCAGCACAATATCTCAGTCATTGTTGTCCCATTAACATCTACATGAACTGCACCTCAATGTTTTTCCACTTTTTTGTTTTTTGTTGCATTTCATAAGTACAGTAGATAGAAATATGTCCACGTGTCCAGGATGTCCCACGGCTTGTGCTCCTCCATGACCCTGTTTGGGATGAGTGGTATAGAAAATAAATGGCTGGATTGATAAATATTTAGGTTTTGGAGGGGGGGACTAGTTTGATGTTGCTCATTTCAGAATTTCTGCCAGAAACAGCCAAAAAACTGACCAGAATTTGACTTAGAGTTCTTTTCTGTCACCTTTGACCTC
The DNA here is from genome assembly GCA_022414735.1 of Noturus placidus. Lineage (NCBI taxonomy): Eukaryota > Metazoa > Chordata > Actinopteri > Siluriformes > Ictaluridae > Noturus > Noturus placidus. The sequence goes on from JAFFST010055450.1 coordinate 14,246, forward strand.
ATGTTAGCTCTGTATGCAGCCTGTCATGTAGCAATATTCTGCCACCATTGACTCTTTAGAGTCAAATAATTGAACAAGATTACAGAAACCTACCTTTCTAAGTTCACTAAGTAAAGGAACACCTGTACACCTGCTCATTTATGCAGTTATCCAATCAGCCAATCGTGTGGCGGCTGCACACAATGCATACACTTATGCAGATATAGGTTAAGAGCTTCAATTAATGTTCTGATCAAACATCAGAATGGGCAAAAGTGTGATCTCTGTGATCTTT
>JAFFST010055450.1:40052-51087 GCA_022414735.1 Noturus placidus
TAATGGTAGCTAATGATATAAAGCAGTGAAGAAATTCAGTGTTATACCTCGAAAGAATGAATATTGTTCACATAAAACAAAGTCTGACCAAGATTTGCTGTTACCTTGTTATGGCTTTTGGAAAAGTTTGTTAGCTAGCTACATTTCTGTTAGCTAGCTACATTTCTGTGTTAGCTAGCTACATTTCTGTGTTAGCTAGCTGCATTCCTGTTAGCTAGCTACATTTCTGTGTTAGCTAGCTACATTTCTGTGTTAGCTAGCTGCATTTCTGTGTTAGCTAGCTACATTTCTGTGTTATCTAGCTACATTTCTGTGTTAGCTAGCTACATTTCTGTGTTAGCTAGCTGCATTTCTGTGTTAGCTAGCTGCATTTCTGTGTTAGCTAGATGCATTTATTTTTGCTAGCCGCATTTCTGTGTTATCTAGCTACATTTCTGTGTTAGCTAGCTGCATTCCTGTTAGCTGGCTACATTTCTGTGTTAGCTAGCTACATTTCTGTGTTAGCTAGCTACATTTCTGTGTTAGCTAGCTGCATTTCTGTGTTAGCTAGCTGCATTTCTGTGTTAGCTAGCTGCATTTCTGTGTTAGCTAGATGCATTTATTTTTGCTAGCCGCATTTCTGTGTTAGCTAGCTACATTTCTGTGTTAGCTAGCTGCAGTTCTGTTAGCTAGCTACATTTCTGTGTTAGCTAGCTGCATTTCTGTGTTAGCTAGCTACATTTCTGTGTTAGCTAGCTGCATTTCTTTTTGCTAGCCACATTTGTGTGTTAGCTAACTACATTTCTGTGTTAGCTAGCTACATTTCTTTGTTAGATAGCTGCATTTCTTTTTGCTAGCCACATTTGTGTGTTAGCTAAGTACATTTCTGTGTTAGCTAGCTATATTTCTTTTTGCTAGCCACATTTCTGTGTTAGCTAGCTGCATTTCTGTGTTAGCTAGCTGCATTTCTTTTTGCTAGCCACATTTGTGTGTTAGCTAACTACATTTCTGTGTTAGCTAGCTGCATTTCTGTGTTATCTAGCTATACTTCTGTGTTAGATAGCTAAACATGTTTGTTTTGGCCTGACATTATACAGCTTGTCAGTTCTTGCCATTGAAATGAACGTTTCCCAGAGATGGTTTTATTCTGTTATTATTCAAACTAATAGACTAACTGAGATTTACAGAGTTTAGTTTTGCATATTATCGGCCTAATATTAGTATCTGCACAGACAATAATAATAATAATAATAATAATAATAATAATAATAATAATAATAATAATAGCTCGTCTATGAGCTTCAGCCCAAAACTAAAGAAGCAAACATGTCTTGGCTGATCATCTACTTTTGAGATAAGGTGAACATTGTGTAAATTTCTTTCTCTTGTTTTTTTTTTTTGCTTAAATATTATTATCGTTTATACTCTTTCACATATACAAATATCTGGATGTTTCTGGTACACTGCACTGCTAGAGACAGATGTTCATTTATGTGACGGCTTTATCCGCACACCAGTTTGTTCCCCATGTTCCCCATGGTTATAAGAAAAATATTTAGCTTGCACACTCTTATGGGTTAATCTTTTTTGCATCCAGAGACAGACAGTGATGATTAGCAGTTGCTGAAAAGAGCACATGTGCTCAGGCTGACTTCAGTGCAGATGACTGCAGTGAGACATCTGAACAGCATTAATGACATTTTTTCATAAGTGGATCTCACGCTTTATCTAAACAGCATCCCAGTCGACCACACCAAATGCCCAATACTGGAGTTTTATTGCTTTGTGGTTTCCATTAGCTATTGCATTACGAGCAGTTGATTATTCTTCCTCAGGGTGCATATGGATTGAAAGGGGAACTCCACCGACGTTTCTATAATTTCTACGATTCAGAGAAACTGAGATGTGGGTGAATTTTCTGTAAGAGTATTCATGCTAAGCAAAACATGCAGAACATTCAACAGAGAAAGGACAGCAAAGTATTTTCTCATAGAAATTACAAAGGCAAAAAAAGATGTTTGTGTGCTGTCATTAGTGTATGTAATGAGTACCGATAATGCAGTGGGAAGCGAGGCATTTTCTACTTTTATAAAAAAGGAATTAATATACTGTTTCAAAACAGTACTTATCTTATTCTTTTGTTTTTTTTATTCATTTTTATTTTACTTATTATTTTTTCTTAATTGGTTAACTGATTGATTTAGCCTTTATACACAAATATGCTGTTAAAACATTTTAACATTTAACTTTTACAGCTTGCTTACTTTTAAATCAAATAAAAAAAAACATTATAAATCCTAATAATGTTTCCTATTTAATACATTCTAAACACACATATACTGTTGAGGTCATATGTTTACATACACCTTGCAAAATCGCACAAAATCGTTTTGCACGCTCTTTCATGGTCATGTTTGTTGCTAAATGTGAACTTTTAGCTGAATTGACATTAATTGAAGAGGGTTTTAACTGAATTCCACATATAGTGCACGTATAGTTCTACAAATCATGATGACATCACACGACACGCCTACGCCCAAATCTGTGGAAAATCTGTGGTCATTTTGAAAAATTGCAAGCATCTCCAAATATTACGGAGTTTGCTTTATTGCTTTTTTGCTATTTTGTATTCGTTTCTGCGATCGCAAAAACTTGTGGAATCTTTGAAGGTCTGATAAATGAGCCTTGGCTTCAAACAGTGTTCTATGTCTGCTGCAGGTGCACTGAATGTGACACTGTGTTAACCAGACACATCTAATACAAAGATATCGCTTTTCAAAAGAACCGCTTGAACGTTTCAAAATACATGTAAAGAACATGACATCCTTCTGCAATGTCCACAGTACCTATGCGACAACAAACACGCAGCAAGGCAGGATTATTCAATTATTCATTACATTTTTGGTAACCGGATCGCTTGACTAATTTCAGCTCATTTTTCTTGCCCCAGCTGCATCCGAAACCCTTTTGCTGGCACGCAAGATGTCATGATCAAATGATTAAATTTCATGTTGTAATTAAAGCATAGAAAACACGTACCAACCCGTACTATAGGAATCATGGTTACTATCAGTACATTTACATGGACAACAATTATCCGATATTAACTCTATTAAGACGATACTCTGATTAAGAACTAGCATGTAAACAGAGATTATTGATGACCTTAATCCGATTAAAGTCATACTCGAATTAAACACAAATAGTCGCATTATCGACGTGCGGTATAGACATGTACACACCGTAAACACACTATTAACATTGTGCGACTATTAATATTGTGACAGGACATGTACACACACGGCACTGCTCAACCGTTTTACGCCAAACAAGTCTGAAACCTTGTATTTACCTGCTATATAGTAGGACAGACACACATATTAAGGCTACTATATATATATATATATATATATAGACAGTAAGTATGCGGTTTGAGACGCAGCCCACGGCTTCAAACAGTCGTCTATTAGCACGTACAGCATGACAAATAATTAACTGCATTGAAGCTTTCATAAAATTAAAAATGAAACACCCAAAACTGTATTCGGTACCATAACGAAGACCAACTGTATGTAGATACATGAAATTCTGGAGGGAATGTCAGACAGCGAGGCGTGAGGACGTAATGAAGTGTGACATTACTCGATCTATGTTCTATAACGTGTAAAACTGGAACATGAAAGGAATATTCTAAAAGCGACTCATGTAAACACCTTAATCAGAATATTTTCTTATAATTAGAAGAATAATTAGATTACTGCTGTCCGTGTAAACATAGTCTATGATTTAACAACAACAACAATAACAAAAGAAACAACAACAAAGATAACATATGTATGTGGTATCGTCATTTTTGCCATGTGGACCTCAGTAAAAACGTTGACCCTGAACAGAAAAAAATGAATAATTTTTTAAAAGACAATAATAATTGGGCAGATTTTGCTGTCGTTGATTTTATCTGTCGTGTGTCTTGGTTCCCCCTTAGTTTTCCTCCATGAGTGCAAAATGGGCGGATTTTAGTAGCTCTCACACACACACACATGAACACTCACACTCACACACTCTTACACACACATACACACACACCCTGGGTGTTTAGCTGTACTGACAGCAGCTGTGCCTGACTCTCATCTCCGGATCATTTTAACATTTCTTCTTCATCCTGCTTTAAATCTTTACATTAAAAAAAAATAAGGCACAAAATGGGGAAATTGGAAGGTGGAATGAAATGCGTGAAATACCTGCTCTTCATATTCAACTTCATATTCTGGGTGAGTGATGCCTGAGAGCCTGTTGATGATGAAATGCTGAATGAATCAGATAAATAATTATTTCATGTTTAAGCTGAAAGCCGCATGTAGTGAACTGATGGCTGATCTCTAGCAAGAAAAGAAAGGAAAACACCCCTTTCTTTCCATCCCCCCCCCCCCCCCCCCCCCCTTTGCCTGCCTGCGTCTCAGTGTGTGTTTATCCCCTCGGCCATGGAAAGGTAAATCAGATTTTCCATTAAGGGAACAAAACGCCCCTTTTTTCTCTTTGGAGTTCACACACAGCTCACTATTCTACATATAGTGCACTACACAGGCTACACAAGCTCTTCAGTTCATCCTGTCTGCATAAACTGTGCATACACACACACACACACACACACACACACACACATATATATATATATATATATATACAAACATCTAGATGTGTTAAACAACATTAACATTGCACCTTTGAACATACTGGAGCATGTGACTGACAGGTGTTTAATGTTACCCAGGTGTGTCCGGTTTGATTGACAGTTTAAACAATTAATAGCTCTGAATGTCTACTCTTGGTTTGAGCCTTCTCTTTCAGTTGCACCTGTCAAGACTGCATTAGTTCTTGGATAAATAAAGGATAAACCAACATGAAGACCAGAGAGCTGTCTACGGGAGAAAGGCATTTTTAAGCAGTGTAAATTGGGAAAATTACGCGCCATTGCACACGCATTGGGCATCGCCAATACGACAATGTTGAATGTTCTGGTAAAAGAATGAAAAAGAGAAGGAGACCACTAATGTAACAAGCAGACAGCACATAGGTTGTCCAAGGAAAAGAGCAGCAGTTGATGACAGAAATATAATGAGAGCTGTGATGAAAAACCCCAAAAAAAACCTACGGCATCACAATCCACTGTTCGAAGAAGATTTGGAGAGCAGAAATATACCTACCTCCTGAAGAGGAGACTGAAGATTGAGGAAAAAAAACAATTGAAACGCATTACAAAAGAAGAAATAAACAATTTTGGTGACGTCGCAGACTCGATGCAGTTATTGCGAGTAAAGGATATGCAACCAAGTGGGGTTTAGTATCTGTTCCTATACTTTTGCTTACCTAAATATTGGGAGTTCTTCCACCAAAGGAATCACGTTAGTAGGTGTCTAGATGTAAATATAAGGAAATAAAGCTGAAATTCTGATCCAATACTTTTAGTGGGATTGTGTGTGTGTGTGTGTGTGTGTGTGTGTGTGTGCATTGTATGTACAATGCTGTGGAAAAAATATTTGCCCCCATCCTGTAACGGGAACCCTGTCTTCCAAACACTTCCACTTTGGACTCATCAGTCCACAGAACGTTCTCCCAAAAGGTTTCAGGATCATCAAGGTGTGTTCTGGCAAAATTCAGACGAGCCTTGATGTTTTTCTGGGTTAGCGGTGCTTTTCATCTGCCACATGGTGTCATATGATTGGTCAGAGATTGGTTATTTGAGCCAATGCTTTGGATTAGTCAGCTTTACCGCATTATACCTCATTTGCAGAAAGGAAAATTATGAAAATCTCAACTCTCATGTTGCTGAAATCACGACTCTATGATCGGATTGTTCTTCAGCGTCCTGCGATAAGCGCAGGACAGTCTGTATGATTATGATTACAGCAGCAGTTCTTAGGTTTAGAATCCATTTACGGTATTCAGCAGACGCTCTTATCCAGAGCGACTTACATTTATCTCATTCATACATCTCAGCAATTGAGGGTTAAGGGCCTTGCTCAAGAGCCCAACAATGGCAGCGCTGGGGTTTCAACTCATAACCTTCTGAGCAGTACACCAACACCTTAACCACTGAGCTACCACTGCCCTGTATCATGTACTCTGGTTCAAACTGAGACTGGGGAAGTGTACATCTTTAGGGTGGCTGTGGCTCAGTCGGTAGATCGGGTTGTCCACTAATCGTAGGGTTGGCGGTTTGATTCTCGGCCTGGGTGAATCCACATGCCGAATTGTCCTTGGGCAAGACACTGAACCCTAAGTTGCCCCCGATGGCAAGTTAGCACCTTGCATGCAGCTCTGCTCCCATTGGTGTGTGTGTGTGTGTGTGTGTGTGAATGGGTGAATGAGACACAGTGTAAAGCGCTTTGGATAAAAGCGCTATATAAGTGCGCCATTTACATCTTTAGGGATGGAAAATGTGTGCAGAAAGCTCCAAGCTGAAGCAGTATCAGGATGAATCAGGCAGATCCGGAGGGCAAGAAGTATGACAGGTTCAGGTTGCGAAATCACATTAGGCAGCATGATATCATGATAAATTCATACAGAACTTTTCTGAGACTATCATGTGTACATCAGTGCTAATGCTACTCTACACTGAGGAACTCCATTATCACTCACTCAACTAGCTGATTGTTGTTCCTTCATGTTCCTTTTTAAATGGCTTGTTTTCATTTTATACTATAGTGCTGTTGAATTCTTGAATCTGATTGGTCAGAAAGCATCGTCAGGTTTACATTTATGCACATTCTAATACGTTACTGTTTCTACAGTAACACAGAGACGTGTAATCCTTGATACGGTGACGTTTTCTGTAAGGAGAGGGGTTGTTTTTTTCTTTTCTTTTACGTTAATGGAAGGAGTGTTCGCTGTCAGTAAGTTCTCCAACACGGGAAAGCCTTCAGGAGTAAGGAAGGCTTTACACTTTCCAGTTTTTTTGTAACATATAGGCTATTAAACTCTTCCAGAAGTGCTGATATAGAAAAATAATAGATTGGATTATTCACCGGGTAATTTTTTTATTCCTTACGTATTTTTTACGTATTAGCCGGACACGGTTACAGATAACATCATAGATCAGTTTATCCTTTATATAATGATGCGCTTCTCTGAACATTTGTAAAACGTCTCACCGTTGTCTGCTTTGTTTCTGTGTTAAGATAGACAGGGCATTGTGGGTAAATAAATGTGTTCGCTCACACACCAAGCATAACGCTGTATGAATGCTCAGAGATTAGAATTTTAACTTGGTTTACAAATGTCAATTTGTTATCTCATGGCTTGTTTTTTCAACTTGTGAGTGCAGCTGTCAAACTTTCTCTCTCTCACACACACACACACACACACACACACACACACTGCAGAGTCTTGTTGTGAGGTTTTAGTAAAAGGTAAAAAACATACACTAAAATGTTCTACATAGTTAATAATAATAATAATAATAATAATAATAATAATAATAATAATATGTGTGTGTGTGTGTGTGGTAACAATGCTAATGGATATTACACAGTAACTGAGAGATTTGATATACAATCAATATCTCTCCGCGCTCAGGCTGTAATTTATGATCCACGGCCATCCATTATTACCCAGAATTCCCTTGTGATCAATTCCAGATTCATAAACATCACACTGCCACACCCAGCAAACCAGACAAAGCGTGCTTAAGGGGACGATGCTGTGCTGTTCTGTCCTGTTGCACCAGGACAGTCATCGCTTTAGATTTTACAGTTGTATGACTTTTAATACCATAGCAGGTGTGTGTGTATGTGTGTGTGTGTGTGTGTATACAGGTGGGAGTAGAAATTACAGATGGAAGAAACAAGGGACAGTACTATCAGCTTACTTGGCGGAGAGCTGTGATGTAAGAGGAATAAAACACTTCAGGACATGGCGGTGTATATATATGGAAAAGAATTCATTTTGCAGAGGTGCATCACACCTTGTTGTCATTGATTGTTTTCCTGTAAGAGCACACCAACATGATTAAGTGTTTTATTCCTTGTTTAATCGACACTATATGGCCAAATGTTTGTGCACTTCTTAAACATCTCATTCAAGATAAAGTGGGAATGTTGTTGTTATTAAAAGCTCCACTCTTTCTGGGAAGGCTTTAGACTAGATTTTGGGGCGTGGCTGAGGGGATGTGTGATCATTCAGACACGAGCGTTAGTAAGATCAGGCACTGATGTTGGGTTGATGAGGAGGTCTGGGGTGCAGTCGGTGTTCAGTGGGGTTGAGGTCAGGGCTCTGTGCAGAACAATCAAGTTCTTCTCAAGTTCAAAATCAGGAAATGAAGATTTACTCAGGGGCGTACGGTGGTTAGTGGTTAGCACATCCGCCTCACACCTCCAGGGTCCGGGGTTCAAGTCCCGCCGGGGCCATGTGTGGGCGGAGTTTGCATGTTCTCCCTGTGTCGGGGTTTCCTCCGGGTACTCCGGTTTCCTCCCCCAGTCCAAACACATGCATGTTAGGCTGAAGGGCGTGTCTAAAGTGTCCGTAGTGTATGAATGAGTGTGTGAGTGTGTATGTGATTGTGCCCTGTGATGGACTGGCACCCTGTCCAGGGTGTACCCCACCTTGTGGCCCATGCTCCCTGGGATAGGCTCCAGGTTCCCCGTGACCCTGAAAATGAGTAAGCGGTTGAAGATGGATGGATGGATGGATGGAAGATTTAGTCAGAAGAGGCTGGTTGGAAGCAAAACCAAGCGTTTGCTGGTTAAACATATCCACAACAGACACAGATGTTTAGTGTGAACTGAGCTGAAAAGTTTTTCTTCATACATCATACACAGAAACTGTGTGTTTCAATCACACAGCTTCCTCTAATGTGCTCTGTGGAGACTGACGGCCTCATGAATCCTTAATAATGCTGCTATTCTCTGTGTGTGTGTGTGTGTGTGCGTGTGTGTGTGTGTGTGTGTGAGTGTGAGTGTTTGCATGTATTTAGCTCTTTGTGTGAACAAAAAAGGATCAAATGTCCTCACAGTGGTAGAAGAGTGTCGAATGTCCTCACAATCCATCGGTCCTTACAAAAATATATACAATGTTTTTATAGCGTTTATTGAAATACTGAAAACAAAATTCTTTTTTTGGTCACTTAAAGGTTCGAGAAGCAGAAGTAATGATTATAATCTAATAAAATGTGTTACAGATAGATAGCAAAAGGAGTATAACTATGAAATGACAGGAATAAAGGGTGTGTCCTATCAACTTCAAGTCTTTATTTTATTATCACAGATTTTAGTATTTTTTATTTATTTTAGGCTCCGTCCTAAATCCTTTAACGCAGAAGTTGGTGCACAAGAACTACTTGCTTTAAAAACTGCTATGCTTTAAAAAGTTTTTGCAGCCAAAGTATATCACAAAGAACTTGCATTGTAAATATAAATATAATAAAGCATTAATTATAGATATATAATCAAAACAGTTCTAGCAAAGAAAAAAAAACAATGAAGTTTCTTTCTAGTTGTAAACATATCCAATTCCAAACTTTTCCATTTATTACAGGATCAGATATCTGACATGTTTCACACTGACGTACGGATGAGTGTGTCATGGAATAAAGTGTTAAGTTAGCTATAGTATGTGTAGCATGGTGTTAGAGGCCGTGTGTGTTTAGTGTCACTGTGTCCTTCAGTCCAGCGTGCTGATTTACACAAAAGTCACATCAATGGTCTATAAAAAAAGGCCTTATTCAAATTGGAATGATTTGCATAAAACTATGCAAATAGGGGCGGCTGTGGCTCAGGTGGTAGAGCGGGTTGTCCAGTAATTGTAGAGTTGGAGGTTCGATTCCCGGCCCATATGACTCCACATGCTGAAGTGTCCTCGGGCAAGACACTGAACCCCAAGTTTCCCCTGATGGCAAGTTAGCACCTTGCATGGCAGCTCTGCTACCATTGGTGTGTGTGTGTGTGTGTGTGTGTGTGTGTGTGTGTGTGTGTGAGTGGGAGAGTGAGACACAGTGTAAAGCGCTTTGGTTAAAAACGCTATATACAGTATCTCACAAAAGTGAGTACACCCCTCACACGTGTGTAAATATTTGATGATATCTTGTCATGTACAACACTGAAGAAATGACACTTTGCTACAATGTAAAGTAGTGAGTGTACAGCTTGTGTAACAGTGTAAATTTACTGTCCCCGCAAAATAACTCAACACACAGACATTAATGTCTAAACCACTGGCAACAAAAGTGAGTACACCCCTAAGTGAAAATGTCCAAAATGTCCAAATACTGTAAGTGCACCACTTGATTTAACTAGCCCCTCCCTCTTCCTGTTTGCCCATAGCTGACATTTGGCAAAAGCCATACTGGATCTGATCTAACAAACACCAAGTTCAATCTGTTTTTTTTTCCTCTTTTATTTTAAATGTAAAAAAATAAATAAATACACATTATAAAATGTAAAAGTATGATATTATAAATAAACGTTTTTTTCCACGTTCACTGTAAAACATTACAGTACACTATATACACAGTGTCTTTTGAATTAATTTTATTAAATTGTAATTAACCCGATACTACTATGCAGATTTTTTTTAATCTTGATTTTGATTTATTTTTACTTAAAAATTTTTAATGGAAAGCATGTTTTCTTTCTTTCACACTATACAGTCAATATTAAATTAACATTTTAATACCCACCCCTTCTACTTATAAACGTGCACAATAATAATAATAATAATGATAATAATAATAATAATAATAATAATAATGATAATAATAATAATAAAAATAATAATAATAATAATAATAATAATAGGGGTGGCTTAGTGGTTAGCACGTTCACCTCACACCTCCAGGGTCCCGCCGGGGCCATGTGTGTGCGGAGTTTGCATGTTTTGCTTCGGGGGTTTCCTCCGGGTTCTCTGGTTTCCTCCCCCAGTCCAAAGACACATTGGATCTGATTAGCGTGTCTAAAGTGTCCGTAGTGTATGAATGTGTGTGTGAGCGTGTATGTGATTGTGCCCTGTGATGGATTGGCACCCTGTCCAGGGTGTACCCCGTCTTGTGCCCCATGCTCCCTGG
>JAFFST010055451.1:4120-18166 GCA_022414735.1 Noturus placidus
AGCCAGTCTCACTTATGAATGTTAATGTGAGGAGGATAATAAACACCAGCATCTCACACTAATCCTGCTGTGCTCGGGGACACATCCATTAAAGATTCGCATCAGGACAAGATAGACCACACTGACACGCTGTTCATCAGTTTCTTCCATGGCTACGGTTTTGGTTCTTTTGCTCAGATCTTCCTTTTCCATTCCTCATCTTTGTTGACTCACTGTTCTGCCCCTTTGGCTAGTGGAGACAGTCTGCATCGGAGTTGTTGACCAGCAAACCCAAGAAGCTACATGTAGTAAAAAATAAATAAATAAATAATGGCCACGTCAGCTCATGCTGTGTCTCCTCCACGTCAACAGAGGTCTCCAGAATAGTGAAGACCTATACATCATGTCCTGTTTGGTCGGCATATAAGGACGATAAACATAACACACAAACAGCAAAAAGTTCTAAAAGTTCACCGAATGCTCTGAGCCTTGTGATTGGTATTTCATTTGCTTGACCCTGGCCTTATATTCGCGTTTACTCTTTTTGAATTTGCCCTTTTGATTTGTGTTTTGGAGCCTCAATCTTCTCCCCAGTCTCTGGTGTTGCAGCTCCGAGGTCTCTGGTTCGATCCTCGGTTCAGGTTTTTGTTTGTGGGGAGTTCCTTGCGTTAACGTGGGTTTCCATAGGGTTCTCCGGTGTCCTCCCACCACCCAAAAACATGCTGGAAGGTGAATCGGCAACTCTAACTTGCCCCATAGGAGCAAACTGCTGACTAGGACAGTCACAAAAATACACTACACTAGAGCTGAGCACAGACTTAAAAGTCGGCAAAAGTCAGCTTTTCATCGCACCCACATGTGCTTGCTGAACATCCCATTCCAGATGGTGTCCACCTTTACTGTTATAATAAGCTCCACTCTTCTGGGAAGGCTAGATTTTCAGAGCGTGGCTGTGGGGATTTGTGACCATTCAGCCACAAGAGCCTTAGTGAGTTCAGTCACTGATCTTCGGTGAGGAGGTCTGGGGTGCAATTGGTGTTCCAGTTCATCTCAAAGGTGTTCGGTGGGGTTGAGGTCAGCGCTCTTTGAAGGACACTCAAGATCTTCCAAGCTTAACACACCATGTCAAGCTGGAACAGGTTTGGGCCTCTTAGTTCCAGTGAAGGGAAATGGTAATGCTACAGCACACAAAGACATCCTAACTTTGTGCCAACAGTTTGGGGAAGTTCCACAAGGGAAGGGTGCGATGGTCAGGTATCCATCGACGTTTGGCCATGTCGTGTATCTGGATGCGATAAATGATGCGTTCTTTGATTTTCTTTCTTTTTAAAAAAAAAAAAAAACAGCAAGAACAATTAGATGTAATCGAACCACAGACAGATTTCCTGGTAAAAGGCCTCCCTCATTATTGATGACCAAAATGACTCCTGGGAGAGCAAAAATCAATAGTGTAGCAAAATTAAATTAAGGGAAAGTCATCAAGTAAAGACCCTCTGGAGTTCCCCAACTTCAGTCCTGGAGGATCGGCACTTTAATCGTCTCCTTGCACTAAATAGCTCCAATTTAATTGAATTAGGCGTGCCTGTATAAGAAAAATGCTAAACCGCATTAGACTTGAATCAAGACCCTGATGAAGTTCATAGCGATACGCCATGCCACCCCCCCCCCCCCCCATCCAATGCCATCGGAAATGTTTGCGGCCAGGGCACCTGATGATTCGTCGACAATGTGCATAAGCCTTTTCATAATGAAAAGCTATTGTGGAAAAGATCTATTTCAAGGTCTTAAGGAGCGTCACACGATCTTCCACAGTAGAATAAACACACTGAGCGAGACAAAAACACAACCTTTCTGTGAACTCAGGGACGGCTGACCATGCAGTCACGTCGTTTTTTTTTCTCTCCGAAATCCTTTTCCTCCACGAGCCGTAATTTAAAAAGCATTCGTTGCGCACTTCACCAAGGCAAAGAAAAGCACACAGTGGGGGCTTGCTAGGCTGAGAAAATCCATGTTCGCATGCTTTTTATTCCCCCTGAGCTGGAGAGAAGACAGAGCACAGAAATACCCAGAGCACAACAATGCTGTCTCTGGGCATTGGAGTTCTGAAACTGTTTGGAATGTCTGTTACTGGAAGATGAGATGAGACGGCGTCCGTGAGAAAGATCCGGAGAGAAAGAGTAATATATTCACACGTTCTGACGTGTTTACAAGCGAGCAAACCCACTGTGGCAGGAGCATTTGTCAGACAGTGTGTGATGGTTGTGTGCGTGTGTGTGCCGTCAGATGGAAACTGGGTTTCTGTAGACATGTGTGTGTGTGGCTAATAATAATACTAATTGAAAAATAAATGAATACCAAGGACAGTTTTCTGGCTTTCTACAAAATCTTCAGTCTGCCAGTCCATTAAAAAAGAAGTGGTGAAATGTAGGATTTGAACGGACTTACTACCTTGCTACCACAACATTCTGGCATCGATCCAAACATGGTCAAGGTATATTTTAAGTGCAGATTAGTACAGTATATTTAAACTTAATGTGCTTCACCTAACTAAAAGGTTGACCAGTGACATACGGATTTTTCGTCGAGGACACAAACACATCCGAAAAACGATTGTTTCTGTACATTTTTATATTAGTTCTAATGCATTTAACAAGACTGGAAGTGTGCGTCAGGTCTGGTGTCACGTGAGCGTGAGGGTTTTTACTTTCATGTGATCGTGAGTGAGCCGGCTGGACAAACAAAGACCACACAAACCTGCACCACCTGCATTTACGGCGTCTTTAGTAACCGCCTGGTCAGGATCGTGGTGCATTTAATTTAGGCTGCTAATTTGTTTACTTTGGGAAATAGACCTGACTCAATTCATTCAAAAATACCCAAACCAAAATAATAATAATAATAAGACATTTCTATAATATAAATAAATAAATAAACAACTTTGTTGGTCAGAAATACAGGTATAGTTAGTGAAGAAAAAGCTAATACAAGTATAGGCGAGTGAAGATGACATTTTACACCCAGAGCCTCACTGCTCAGCTTTATAAAGCCTTAAACTGCCTGAATCAGAGGGAAGAGTGTGAAGGGAAAATAAATAAATACATAAATAAATAAATAAACATAAGGTATTGTTATTGTTCCACACAACCGACATATTTCCATGCGACAGATCTGGTGTTCTGTTTGAAGCTCCGCCTCTTCACAGGCCTCTAGAATATTCACAGCCACGTTTTGCTCTTCCTCTCAGCCACCTAGCCGTGTATTTAAAACTTGGAGAGTGGCAGGAGAAGAGGATTATTCCTGCGCGATTGCCTCCTCATCGCGGCCATTGTGCTTCCAGTCTTCCGTAATTATACCAGAAATTACTTTGGGAGAAGCAGAGACGGCGCTCAAGCAGCAAGTGCCCTAGACTCCAATTCCAAACCTACCGATACAAGTCAGTGTCTCGACCGCTCCTGGTAATTTAACACCTAACTGGAGACGCGTCAAGACCGTGTCATTTAAAGACGAACTGAATGCTGTGAGGCGGTGGAAAGTGTCAGGGGAGTACAAGTTTTTTTTTTAATTGGAGAGCGAGGTATCGGTCTCACTTTCACATTAATTACATTATCATTTGTGTGGTTAATAACAGGATCAGTTCTCACGTCGAGCAGGTCAGAGAAATGGCGGAATTATTAAGATATTAGGGCTTGAGCAGTAATTAAAGTTCTATTAAAAAAAGGTTAACATAAAGGCATTTAAACCTTTGCCTCATTTAAAGAGCCATGAAAATGACAGCAATGCTTTTGTTCTAAAAGCACACACACACACACACACATACCTTAATGCCGACATAGTCTACAGGTATGATTGGATTCTCCAGCGTCGGGAGAACACGCTCGTTTAGGGGTTCTCCAACCATCACCTGGGTCGCCACGTTAATCAAGTCCACACCGATGGTTTTAGATACAAACGGGAAGGAGCGTGAGGCACGCAGGTTACATTCGATCACCTGAGGAGGTCAGGTGCACAATGATTACACACCCTTTCACCTCCCCAACCATAACCCTTAACCCTAGCCCCTACCCCAAAACCCCTAACTAACCCTAAACCTAACCCCTAACTCAAACCCCAACCTTAACCCTAGACCCTTACCCTAAACCTAATCCTTAACCCTAGCCCCTAACCCCAAACTAACCCTAAGCCTAACCCCTAACCTAACCCTGACCCTTAATCAATTAATTAATTTAATAATTTATATAGCGCTTTTTACAATGGTACATTGTCTCAAAGCAGCTTTACATAAATATCATTTTTACATTTACAAGCGACTTACTAATGAGAGCACATTCACACACCAATGGTAGCAGAGCTGCATGCAAGGTGCTAGCTTGCCATTGGGGGCAACTTAGGGTTCAGTGTCTTGCCCAAGGACACTTCGGCATGGGATCACCCGGGCCGGGATTCGAACCGCCAACCCCACGGTTAGTGGATTAGTGGACAACCCGCTCTACCGACTGAGCCACAGCCGCCCCTAACCTAACCCTTAACCCTAGCCCCTAAACCTAACCCCTAACCTAACCCTAACCTTAACCCTAGCCCCTAACCTCGAACTAACCCTAAACCTAACCCTTAACCCTAGCCCCTAAACGTAACCCCTAACCTAACCCTAGCCCCTAACCCCGAACTAACCCTAAACCTAACCCCTAACCTAACCCTAACCTAACCTAAACACCTAACCTAAGCTTATTATTAAATTGTGCATCTTAAAACATAGTATTCAGTTAGTTTAGTTATTCAGTAAATACTGACAAACTAATTTGAAGTCTGGACCAAGCGCCAGGTCCTGGGAGTTAAAGAAAACTAACAATGTACGCTAGGTATACAGAACGGAAGTGGTAAGTTATTTGGTCGTGAAGTCTCATACACGAAACAGTTCATACACTTTAAAAACACTCAAAGCAGGAAACTGATTAATGACACGTCATTGAGTAATAAAAACCTGTATGTCTGTAAGTATGCAATAAAACACTAGGGATCTACACAATCTTGAATATTTAATATTCAAAGTATTGAACATTTATATTGTTTGTTTGGTTTGTTTTTGGGTTTCGTTTTTTTCCTGTTTATTTCCAATTTTCAGTGAAAAAAAAAAAAAAAAATAATCCTAGATTTTCAGTGTGGTCTTTTCATGGCGACTAGAGCAGCAATAACTTACCATGACATCGTTGCCTTTCACCAGGAACTGAGTGTTAAACGGCCCTGAAATCTCAAACGCCTTTGCAATTTTCCGTGTGGCGGCCTTCACCTGAAAATAGCCGAAGGAGGGGAAAAAAAGAAAAGAAAAAAACATTTTTCACACAAAACTGTACGAACCCATAACTCAGGTTCAAATCTGTGCGTATGCAGAGGAGGCTGAGAGCACATCCGTCACTGTCAGGGTTCTGCATGGCCCGTCACCGGCGCCGGGTGCATCGTGGAGACGAAAGACGTTACGGAAACTAAACGCCAAAGAAAGTTTGATATGACGGACTGAATTTGATCCGGCAGGGGTGGGAAGTGCACGGCGTTTCGCTTGATCGAAGAAAAGGCTCCAATCTTAACCTACAAATGTTCCATGTCGAATGGGTTTTAGATGCGAAATGTCTTATCAGATTCATGGCCTTGTTTCTTTCTTATGATTCCAAATTTAAAGACCGAAACTGTACATCTATAGATGGTAAATCAAGTGTAGGAATTTTGCCGAGACTGGCTCAAAATGAACAAATTTCATTAAAAAAAACAAAAAAAAAACCCCAAAAAAGAGTAGAAAATAGCTGCAACCTTCTCCAGAGCTCCTTGACTGATAGTCTGGGTGGGCAGCATTAAAGTGGCGTCTCCTGAGTGAACTCCGGCGTCTTCCACGTGCTCCGTTATGGCGTGAGCCAGAACCTGCGAGGGAAAAAAAATCACACCGCAGACAAGGGGACACACATTAAACAACTTATACGTACACTGTAACTCCCTCGATGTCCCTTTGATAACATGTTCGAACAAGCACCTTAATATTAACCTGTCGTTCGTGTTACAGCCGGAACTACTTTCCGAGCGGTACTGCTATACAAAAACGATATTGCGCGCCTTCTGACCAATCAGATTCCAGACGTCAAACACGTACTGATCTAAAGGACTATGCTAACGTGCTCGTTCTGATATCGTCATCGTTTCTGTAGTAACAACATATCCAAGGACTTGTATCAAAAACTATAATCGTTGATGCGGCAAAGTTGCCAGTAAGAAGATGCTTTATTGAACATTGATGGAAGGAGTCTCCAGTTTCAGTTCTTTGTAACAATGAGAAGTAAAGTTGCAACTTTACTGGAAAGTCTTCAGCACGGAGGGTCTTGTTTTGAACTTATTGCCCAATTCTGACTCACGATTTAAATGGTACTCACTGCTTTTATTATTCTGTATCAAGGAAGCATTACCTCACAGAGAAATACACATCAGTATTAAATAAAAACTGTTTATGTTCCAAAAAACTAAAATGTCATTATAAATGGATAAAAAGTGTGATGTACGTATTTAAATAAACCATGGACAAATTGCTGTGATATAAGAGGAATAAAACACATCAAGGAGCGCTGTTATAGGAAAATAATCAGCTAACCCTGCATGATCACACCACCCTGCTGTTGATTATCCTCCTCCAACGGCGAATCCCAGACTGTTCAATTCTTTACTTATCTACCCATTGCATTTACTTGTATTTCACTTGACCCTGTCCAGGGTGTACCCCGCCTTGTGCCCGATGCTCCCTGGGATAGACTCCAGGTCCCCCCGTGACCCTGAAAAGGAGTAAGCGGTTGAAGATGGATGGATGGATGGATGTATTTCACTTGTTCTCCAAGCTACTGCTGATGTTATCACACATAAGCCAGTCTAATGCGAAACGAAGAGATGAAGCGCCGCCGTCTGTGACGTTTACGAGAAGTGCTGATGAACAGTTTTAAAATGGCTCCGCTGGAGGCTTCGCATCTTTACCACCTGTTCTGTACCGTCCGCAGGGTTGTCACGGCGCTGTCCGTATAATGTTTCCCACAACTGCAACAAAATCAATCAATCAATCTAATAAAAGCTTTATCTTTACACTATGAGCATCTTTGAGATAGCTATGCTTTACTATGGCACCTTTGTTTTTGTCTGTCATTTACCTTTTGTTATCATTTCTTCCCCTATGACTGGCCACTACCGTACACAAGAATTTGTTCTTAACCACGTCCCTGGTTAAATGAAAAGTATAAATAAATAAATAAATAAATACATACATAAATAAAATGAGCAAACACTACACACATTTTTAGACACACTACCACATTTCACACTTCATTTCCCATTCATACTCTCTCTTATACCTGCCAGTTAGCATCAAGTGGGCGTGGCCTCTGTCTGTTCTATCCCAACCACTTATTTTTCTTGTTTAAATCGAACTGAAACACTTGCTTAACACTAAATCACTGCACTTAAAAAGATCATTTCACATTGGCATCGCCTTCTTAACATCTACATTAGACAAGTCGATTAAATGAAACAAATTTAACAAATCAATAACAGGTTAATAAATATATTATTGAAAAGGCAATTTAAAAACGAGCGTTTATGAACTTAGGCTAAACACGGTGAGACTTCAGGATCGAAGGCATGATGAAATCCAGCCGAAGCTGTGAGAGCAGTGGGGAGAGCAGAATCAGTGCATCCAGGATGCGGAGTGTAACATTTGTTTTCATTAAGGTTGTTATTATGGGCGGATAACGTTCCTGTTCCAGAAGGTAAGCCACGACAGATGAAAACCTCCATCTGCCGCATAATGAAGCCGCTCTAGTGTGGCTCTGCCATTCGCACACACACACATCCAATCAGATTCGAGTGCTTCGCGCTTCCCTTTTGACCGGATTTCCTTCGTTTGCCGCACCCGGCTTCGTCTGACCTTCGCCTTTGGTAAACATCTTTCTGGCGTGAGTTTTGTTTCAGACGCGTGTAACGTGTGCGTGGAGTGATCGGAAACCTGGCAGCGTCGATTCGATTTACGCCGCGGTAATTCAATTCAAATCGCAGGTTTAGGTTTATATTAATGCGCTGGTTCGAATACGTTATCGTTTCTATAGTAACCGCTCATCCATGTAATCTCTATATACTGTATATAATCTACAGTGGGAAAAAAAAAGTGTAATTGTTGATGGTCAGGTTGTTCCAGGTGCTAGTGTGACGTTTAGCATTTGACCTCACCTTGCCTGATCTGGCCACTGCGTCCACTTCCACCTCTCTGGCTCCACGAATGAACTTCGTAATGACCACAGGATGCTCCTGTGATTAGACAGAAACAGACGCTGAGAGCAACTGCTAGACTGGGATTAAAGCAAATCTGACGTCATGCGTGATGGGGAACAAGATATATGAGGATGAGTATGAGTACAGCGGCGCGAATGATACGTCTGAAGAGCGTTCGTCATTAGCATATGGTGTGGTCTGAGCATGAAGTTTACATCAACCGCCAGATGGTACTTTGCTAAAATGGAGTGGAGGAATCAGTAATTGAGTGTGTGTGTGTGTGTGTGTGTGTGTGAGAGATTCAGCTCAGGATCAGATTCAGTGAGTCTCCCAACCTCCATCATATCATTATCTATTATAATGAGTCTCAGGTTAGATAAACAAAGTTACCTAAGCAGAATGTTTTATACTAAACCTTTTACAATCTCAGGGGGGGAAACAAAAGTAGCAAACTGTGTGAAGGGTTATCTGTAGTATGGTAGCCTCAAGTTTAGGTCATATCTCTTATCTCATGCGCGGTTTAAAGATGCAACTTTTTTTTTAGGGTGCTTTTCTAACATACACAGCATTCAATCAACTTTCCTTTTGAGCGATTTCCCTGTCACGGTGTTGTGATGTAAAAAAGGGAACCCGTCCTCATCTGGGTAACAACGGATAGTATGAAAGTAAAATAAAGTTAATTATGGTATTTATATGAAGTCTGTGTGTTGAACTAGTCCACTGTTCACTAAAGGAGAACCGAGTGTAAAACCACCCGAGTGGTTGCAGTCCCAAGGCCATCGCTGCAAACGTAGTTAATGGCGCACTTATATATCGCTTTTATCCAAAGCGCTTTACACTGTGTCTCATTCACCCATTCACACACACACACTCACACACCAATGGTAGCAGAGCTGCCATGCAAGGTGCTAGCTTGCCATCGAGGGGCAACTTAGGGTTCAGTGTCTTGCCCAAGGACACTTCGGCATGTGGAGTCACACGGGCCGGGATTCGAACCACCAACCCTACGATTAGTGGATTAGTGGACAACCCGCTCTACCGACTGAGCCACAGCCGCAGTAGTTCCATCAACCACAGCAAGAACGTCCATGTGGAATTGAGGTCCAAAACCATTTCCAGGATTCTTCAAGGGGTACCGTCCTCAGCAACCAGGCTGTAACCTCCAGTTGATGAGAGCTCCATCCAGAGGTAGGGCATCAGGATGGATCAGGCAGGTCTGGAGAGCAGAAAGGGTCAGGATCGCTGGAATCTCCAGAAAATCAAGTGTGGCTCGACAGACACTGTTTAGATCAATGTAGGCACGGTACCCTTTGATGTTTCTCTGCCCTGGAACCACCCAGATAAAGCATCTCACTGAAGACGAATAAGCTTATGTGAATGTCTGTGCGATTGTGCCCTGCGATGGACCACCACCCTGTCCAGGGTTCTCTGGGATAGGCTCCAGACTTGCCATGACCCTGTATAGGATAAGCAATATGGAAAATAGATGGAGAGGAAAAAAGGGGTTTAAGAAGAACTCGTGTCGTGAATCAAAAGTGAGCCTCGGGTTTGACACCTGTACCTCGAAGCGATTCCACCCTGATGTGCATCAACAGCTGGATTTGACTAATGAATGAAGCACTTCGATGAATACGTTGCCAGGTTGTCCTCTTCCCTTTACACTTTAATCAAAACAGGATCAGACAAAAAAATGAATAAATAAATAAATAAATAAACTTTCCATCTGATTTCGACTAGGCAAACCTGATATGATATTCTAAGTGGTTGCTATGGTTATAGTTATGAAGTTACTTGTGCCAGGTGGTTGCTAGACTGCTGCTAGGTAGCTGCTCTGGGGTTGCTAGGTGGTTGATATGGTATTCCAGGTGGTTGCTAGGCAGTTGTTATGATATTCTAAGTGGTTACTGAGGTGTTGCTAAGTGGTTGCTATGGTTGTAGTTATGAAGTTATGGTTATAGTTATGAAGTTATTTATGCCAAGTGGCTGCCATGATGTTGTTAGGAGGTTGGTATGGTGTGCCACTTGCTTTCTAGGATGTCTCTATGCAGTTGCTATGGTATTCTAAGTGGTTACTGGGGTGTTGCTAAGTGGTTGCTACGGTTGTAGTTATGAAGTTATGGTTATAGTTATGAAGTGATTTATGTCAGGTGGTTTCTAGGCTGTTTCTTGGTGGTTGCCGTGATGTTGTTAGGTGGTTGGAATGGTGTGCCAGTTGATTTCTAGGCTGTCTCTAGACAGTTGCTATGGTATTCTAAGTGGCTGCTATAGTATACTTGGCATAATTAATGCAGCTAATGAACGCTATGCTACACCATAATCTCACCCTAACCCTAATCTTAACCAAAACCTTTTTCATAGATCAGCCGGCGTGACAGAAGATATAGGGATTTGTTCTACTCGGATGAAAGAGGAGTGTAAATCTGGACTCGTAACATTCCGTGATGGTCAAATGCATTGTACACGCAACTGTTCGTTAATTAAGAGCAGCTACTGGGTACCTAATAAACAGACAAGACAGAGGTGTGTGTGTGTTGGACGCTGCACATAACCGGCTTTGGCTCAGTCGGTAGAGCGGGTTGTCCACTAATCCACTAATCGTAGGGTTGGTGGTTCGAATCCCGGCCCGGGTGATCCCATGCCGAAGTGTCCTTGGGGAAGACACTGAACCCTATATATCCAAGACACTGAACCCAGTATATCTGTATATTTCTAGAGAAACCACGAGACAAGTGGCCATGTGTACCTAATAAAAAGAACCTCAGTATTTTCCCGCTTTTTCAGAAACTATTCATCAGTGTGCAGTGTTTTAAATCTCCGCAGGTTTGAAATACCGTATGAATCATTGAACAGCGCGGTTAGTGGGTGTGGTTTGTCCAATGTGAGCGGTGTGATTCATTGTGATTCAGTGTCTGAGTGCACGGTAAAGTGCTGAGAGGAGCTTTAAAACACTGTGTAATGTATTAGGAGACCACCTGTTGGTAAAGAAAAACAAACAAAAAAAAAAACAACATTTTTCTCTAGACTGGACATGTTTGTCTCTTTTAAGCGATTACCTCTCTCTAATGCCGTCAGTGTGTACCCGAGCTCCTGCTTCGGATCGACATGAACAGTCAGGAATGATATTGTGTAGCTCGGAATTTCAGTTTGAGGTTATGTTTACGTGTCAAAAATACAGAAACACAGAGTAGAGCGGAGAGAGTGAGAGTGAGAAAGAAGGAGAGAAGGAGAGAAGGAGAGACAGAGATAGAGAGAGACAGAGAGAGAGAGAGATAGAGGGAGAGAGAGAAAGAGAGAGAGACAGAGAGAGAGATACAGAGAGAAAGAAGGAGAAAGAGAGAGAGAGAGACCGAGAGAGAGAGAGAGATAGAGGGAGAGAGAGAAAGAGACACAAGGAGAGAGAGAGATATAGAGAAAGAGAGATAGAGAGAGAGACAGAGATAGATAGAGAGAGACACAGAGAGAGAGAGTGAGAGATAGAGGGAGAGAGAGACAGAGATTGATAGAGAGAGAGAGACAGAGAGAGACACACACACAGAGAGAGAGAGAGAGAGATAGAGGGAGAGAGAGAGAGAGAGACACAGAGAGACAGAGATAGAGGGAGAGAGAGAAAGACACACAAAGAGAGAGAGAAAGAGAGAAAGAGAGAGAGAGACAGAGATAGATAGAGAGAGAGAGAGAGAGAGAGAGAGAGAGAGAAAGAGAGAGAGAGAGAGAGAGAGAGAGAGAGAGAGAGAGAGAGGGAGAGACAGAGATAGAGAGAGAGAGAGATAGAGGGAGAGAGAGAAAGAGAGAGAGAGAGAGAGAGAGAGACAGAGATAGATAGAGAGAGAGAGAGACACACACAGAGAGAGAGAGATAGAGGGAGAGAGAGAAAGACACAGAGAGAGTGACAGAGATAGATAAAGAGAGAGAGAGACACAGAGAGAGAGAGAGAGATAGAGGGAGAGAGAGAAAGACACAGAGAGAGAGGTTAATAAAGGAAACAAAGGTTAATAAAGGAGAGACAGAACAACAGAAAGGACGAGATAGCATGAGGTTATAAAATGACAGACAAAACAACAAACCAGCAGAAGATAGGCTTGAGAGAGGTGGAGAAAGAGAGAGGAGTCAAACAAATAAACAATGCCCTCAAGTCAGAGAAGAGATAAACGCAACTTAATTGAGTGCAAGCTCTGTGTGTGTGTGTGTGTGTGTGTGTGTGTGTTTCTGTTTACCCTGACAGCCTAACCATAATTGTTATTTTCAATATATTTCAATATTAAAAACATGGCCACAAACTGAAGCACGTTCCCTATAACTTGAAAGTTTGTGAACCCTTCAGAATTTTCGAGATTCCTTCTGGCTTGTCCAGGTGATCTTCATCAAACTTCAGAAGTGCAGCAACGTTCTTTCTGGAGTGCAGTGACGTCCGCCTTGCAGTCCGGCCATGTACACCACTGGTGTTCAGTGTTCTCCTGATGGTGAACTCATAAACATTAACATTAGCCAATGTGAGAGAGGCCTTTAGTCGCTTAGAAGTTACCCTGGGTTTCTCTGAGACCTCGTGGACTAGTACACGTCTTGCTCCAGGAGTGATCTTTGTTGGTCTCCACTCCTAGGGAGGGGAACAATGTTCTTAAATTTCCTCCATTTGTACACAATCTGTTCCCCTAATGTGCTCTGAGCTTAGTCCTGAATCACGTTGGCGATAGTGTCTTTGTCTCGTTGTGAAGTCGCGTCTGTCCTTTTAGTACGTGAAAAGGAACGTAAATACTTCTCCACACTATTTCTTCGATTTTATGGAATCGGTTCCTTCAAGTGCATTGCTATAAGACTTCTTTCTAGCTGATGGATGTGAAACACGACTCACCTGGGACACCTGGGTCGCCTCATCCAAGAAGCGTTTCATCTCCTCCTCGCCGTAGGCCACGTTCATCGCAGAACCGCTGACACCGGGAAGGAAAGAAAAAACAAACCAAAAAAAAAAAAAAAACCACACAAGAAACACACCTCTAATAACTTCTTTACAGTAGATTCAGACGCATCTGTCGTGGGTAAATCAGCCCTTAGGGTATTCAGTGACACGACGAAATGCAGAACTAAAATGCTAAACAGGATGACGAGCAAGGCAGAAGAAACCAAACAGGAAGGACATTAGGGTCAGCCAGACCTTCGAGCTTTTCAGATTCAGTGAGTTTTCACACAAAAACAAACACTTCTTTGTAAGGTTTTTTTTAAATACACATTTCTGCCAACATTTGAGGCAGAATTTGAGTTTTGGTAAAATGTGAGAAATGAGAATCACCAGCCAAAATATTCCGACATATACTGTATTCTCTGCCTGAACAAAAAAACCCACTAGTTTTGAAGTTTCTTTGAATCCACTCAAGTAGAACTAAAGAACAAAACAACAGAAGCATTTTTATGCCAAACATTTCATCAAACTATTTCCTACCTTGAACACTATGTTGCTCGGGAGTAAAAAGAAAAAAGCTGCACTTTCCTAATATATATGTGTGTATATATATTTCCATCCATCCTTCCATCCGTTTCCTCCTTTTTCAGGGTCACGGGGAACCTGGAGGCTATCCTGGAGCACAAGGCGGGGTACACCCTGGACAGGGTGCCACTTATACTGTATATATATTTTATATATCCATCCATCCATCTTCAACCGCTTACTCCTTTATCAGGGTCACAGGGAACCTGGAGCCTATCCCAGGAGGCATCGGGGTACACCCTGGACAGAGTGCCAGTCCATCGCAGGGCACAATCACATACACACTCTCACACACATTCATACAC
>JAFFST010055451.1:21992-32013 GCA_022414735.1 Noturus placidus
CGGGATTCGAACCACCAACCTTACGATTAGTGGATTAGTGGACAACCCGCTCTACCGACTGAGCCACAGCCGCCCTAACCATGCGCCTCAAACCATTCTGCCATGAAGAGGTGCACTCAGTCTGCAACAATGTTTAGGTAGGTTGTACGTCTCAAAGTATCATCCACATGAATGCTAGGATCCAATGTTTCCTAGCAGGACATTTCCCAGAGCATCACGCTGCCTCCGCCAGCCATCTCTTCCCCAGGTGTTAATGTTAGGGCCGATCGATGTATATAAATGAATATATACATACATGCAAATTTAGTCCTAACGCTAACTATCATATACTTATCATATCATAGCTATCATATACTCACCTTAAAACATAAGAGGGCCTGAGGAGGCAAGGGTAGCCCACTTTATTAGCAAACGCGAAGGCATCTTCCTGAAATGCACACAATGATAAATCACTTCTCAGGCGGCTTTATTCTACACGACATCCAATAGCACACACCAGGAAGCAGATACAAGCAGGGCGGTAAAGTGTGTTTTCATACATGCTTTTAGTGCGTTCCATTTTGAGCTTGAAAGAGAAAATGAATGAGGACGTAACCACCACGGCCTGAATTTATCTTCAAAGACGTTTAGTTTCACGCAACCGGCAGCCAAATCTAATATTAAAAACGAATGAAAATACAAAAGACTTTTTTTTCCCCCCAGAAGCATTTTTTTTTTAATCCCTGTGCTTGTTTTGAGTGTGTTTTATATTCACTGGAAATGAATGTCGCTTGACATGGATCATTGAATGACAGTCTACGTTGTAAAAAAAAAAAAGAAATAAAACAAATCAACATCTAGCAAAACAATCCTGAGGTCAAGGTGGTGCTGTGTAGTTTAAGGAGAACACGTTGCTGATTCCCCTAACGAGCAGCGCACCAAGTGAACAGGCATGTCCCTGAGTGTGGAGTGAGTGAGTGAGTGAGTGAGTTCAGCTCGTTTCTGTAGCTGGGGGAAGTCTATTAAAATGCAGCGCTGCCATCTCTCTGCCTCGTACAACAGCACCGTCTCTGCCCAGAAGAGCCGGCGTGGCTAATGGACATGATGTCTGCTTCTACAAAACACGACACGTTTCAGCACTCTGAGTGCCTGAGGCCCGAGAGCACTCGGCGCACCTCGGGAGAATCGGATGGTGCATGTTGTGCTTCGGAGATACAGAACTGCGAAGTGTTAAAAACGGAGCTAGTCTGTGTAACAAAATTGTTCATATGCTTGACCTGACTTGAACAGGGATAAGCAATTTTATTTTAAAAAATTACAAAAAAACATTTTCCCCTGTCATCGGACCTTCCAGGACAATGATCCCAAGGGTACCTCAAATTCCACCAAGGCTAGGTTACTTAAGAAGTTCTGGAAGATTCTACAGGGCTATCACAGTCACCTGACTTGAACCCCATAGAACTTCTCCGGTGGGATTTGAAGACGACGGTTGCAGCCCGGAAACCCAAGAATATTACTGAACTGGAGGCTACTGCTCATGAGGAACGGGAGAAGATTCTTCAGGAACACGGCCAGAAACTGGTGTTTGCAGCAGGTCGTAACAGCAAAAGGAGCTCTAGTAATTACTAAAGACGCTCGCCATGCAGGGGTTGAATCATTTTGAAACTGGAGAATAATTATAAGTCGCATTTTCAGTTGAACATTCATTGAGTTGAACATTCTATTTCAATCGCTTTTGTTTGATTTCTTCATCGCAAACAGCTGAACGTGTAAATTTCGACAATAAACCATGATTTGCTCTGGGGTTTGAATCATTTTGACTGCAACTGTATATATAATCCAGTAGCAAGGACGGTACAGAATAACCTTCGTTGGGGTTTGATGCACGCGTGTCTGTAAAGATGCTTTGAAACAATTTGAATTGCAATAATAATTAAAAAAAAAAAATCAGTATAAAAAATACATTCCCAAAAGGTAGCTCATTGCTGTTCTACTTCACATCAACTCTCCATGCTGTGTTGCATGAGCTCATGAAATTGCACCCAAA
Source organism: Noturus placidus (assembly GCA_022414735.1). Classification (NCBI taxonomy): domain Eukaryota; kingdom Metazoa; phylum Chordata; class Actinopteri; order Siluriformes; family Ictaluridae; genus Noturus; species Noturus placidus. The sequence continues at coordinate 24,019 of JAFFST010055451.1, forward strand.
CCCAAAGAGAACAAAAAAAAAAATCAGCACATTAGTATTTTGGTGTATAAGACAGTCTCACCAGCGAGCTCAGGGCTCTCCACGGTGCCTGAGCCACTCCCAGCTTGTCCAGGATGCTGGAGAATACAGATCTCTCCTCAGCCCGGTGGATCTGCAGTGGGTTCGTGCCCAGAATCTTCACGCCGTTCAGGTGCAGTGGCATGGCCAGGTTATTGGGGATCTGCCCTCCCACTGAGACTATGCAGCCCTCACATCCCTTCAGAAGAGATAAAGGACAAGGTCAGGATGTTTTCCAAAAGTGACGCTGACTGCTGGGGATTCACAGAAATCATCAGCAGGCGTGGAAGAATACCTCGATATGTAGCTCACCCACCCCCCCACCCCCGATAAACTGAGTGTTTAAAGAATGGATAGCTCTGAATGTTGGCTCTTGGTTTGGGCTCTTGGTTTGGGCTCTGGGTTTTGCCTGTGAAGACTGCGTTTGTTGTTAAAAAGGATAAACCAACACGAAGACTAGAGAGCTGTCTATGACTACGTTTACATGGACAGCAGTAATGTAATTATTGACCTTACTCTGATTAAGATAATAATGTGATTAAGGTGTTTACATGAGTCGCTTTTAGAATACTCCGTCATGTTCCCGTTTTACATGTTATAGATCATAATTAGATAAACAGCCCGCGTCATTACGTCACCGTGCCACGCCGTCCGACGTCCCTCCAGAATTTCACGTGTCAACATGCAGTTCATCTTCGTTATGGTCCCGTATACAGTTTTGGGTGTTTTTTATTTATTTTTTTTATGAACGCTTTAAGTACAGTTAATTATTTGTCATGCTGTACATGCTAATAGACGACTGCTTGAAGCCGTACAGACCAGTGGTTTTCAAAGTGGGGTCCACCAGGGGGCGCCAGGGGGGCCTCAACAATTTGGTGTTAAAAATAAATTCTCACTCTCAGACAACACACACACACACACACACACACACAATCAATTCCTAATGTAATGTAAATATGTAAGATAAAATTATTAATAAAAAAAGGGGGATATATTCAGAAGTCTGTATTTTTAATGTGTTTTAAAGACATCTTGTAAAAGGGGGGCCCCGGTCACATGTTAATGCCATCTGGGGGGCCTCGCCCTGGAAAAGTTTGGGAACCACTGGTATAGACAACTGCTTGAAGCCGTGGGTGTGTCCCAAATCGCATAGTTACCGTCTATATAGTAGCCGAGATACATGTATTTTTGCCACTACAGGCCTATAGTAGGTAAGTATGCGCTTTGGGACGCAGCCGAACTCTCAGCCGTAAAAAGCACTGCCGTGTGTGATTGTGTCCTGTCGCAAAATGCGGTGAAAACTCTCACACAACATTCATAATGTGATTAAGGTGTTTACATGTCTGTAATACACGTCTATAATACGACTAAAACAGGACTACTCCACCTGTCTTACTTCCATTAGAGCTTCATTCGAGAATGACCTTAATTAGATTAAGGTAAGTAAAAATTGCTGTTTACATGCTAGTTTCTAAATCAAACGCAGTTTATGGGAGAAAATCAAGCCATTTTGAAGCTGAAGAAAGAATTAAAATCTATCAGGAGGGAACTGTATAGCTATGTGTACAGATTACAGATTGCCATTATTGCCTGATTTAATGATAATATGGATCAGTATGTTTTTTTACAATAGCAAGAGTGTACCGTATTTTCCGCACTATAAGGCGCAGTCTCAATTACGGGGTCTATTTCTGTACTTGACCAATACATAAGGCGCACCGTGTTATAAGGCGCATACGGTTGTTACACCAACCAAAGTCGCACAACATTTGTACAGATTTTGGAACTCAGTCCACATATAAGGCGCACCGGATTATTAGGCGCACGGCCGATTTTTGAGAAAATTTAAGGCTTTTAGGTGCGCCTTATAGTGCGGAAAATACGGTAATATTATAGGAGTACGACATAACAGCTAAACAAATCAGCAGGATTTTCCAGGTGCTCCAATTTAGCACCCAAATATCCCTCAATGCAAAACAAAAATAAATCGGTCCTGATCCAGCTCCTCTTACTCGGGCAGGGGTGGAGCGGGTTTCAGTCTCATGCTGTACAATGCTGTGTTGGTTAGGATTATGCTTATGGACCAGATCCAGGTACACCAACTGGACTTTTGGTTCTGCAGCAAGGACTACCTTAAAAAAACAGAATTCAGTAACGGTCCATACAAGGACAAACTAAGTCCTAGGACTGGCAGCAATTTTTATTAGCTTTTGTTCCCTTTTTGGCCAACTTATTTTTTTACTCTGCATTATTTATTTTAATGTGCACCCTTCCCCCATCTCTCTCATCCTTTCACCAATCATATAAGCAGAGCACGTGTCACGGATCTCATGGCGTGACCCTCCACTCTCCTGCTCCCACTCCTCTACTATAGACTCAAAACAGTTATTCACAGCTCCAGACATCCCAGTTCCATCCTTCCATCTCTCTGATCCATCACTCCATGCATTACCATGGCAACAGCTTGCATGTCCACTTCATTATTCAAGCGCAGGTTTTGGCATATCCCCTAACCCTAACTCTATCCGACACCACCCCTTACCCTCCTGTCGATTATACACTTCTGCAACACACTTCTAGCAATTACCCTGACACATGTGGGGATTTCTATGAAGGGAAACAAACCCTGTGATCTGTGATCACCACTCGTCCAGCTTATAAAGGGAAAGGAAAAGTCAAGAGGTATCATCAGGCACGTGTAGACAATCTCAGCAGGAGGTTTGTTTTTTAGTATGAAGATGTCTGAACGTGATCAGGGCTTTGCAGTCTCTATGGAGATAATGCCAGTTTGCCTTATGTCCCGAAGCAGCTCCTGCTGAGTTAATTGCTCATGAGATGAGAGTATCGGGTTATTAGCTACACAGACATTAATCAGAGCTCAGTTCTCTGTGAGAGCCTCATCGGTTTTATTTTGAACACTGTACTTCACTATAATGGGATTTTACTGGTAAACTGCTGATAGTCTGACTCTTGTTTTTTAAAAGGTCAATGCAAAGATTACAAACTGTAGAAGAAAAGTTGGAGGAAATGAATAATATTAATAATAACGAAAAATAAATCAAGCTTTCAGTAGGTATCTTCAACTCTTCACTGTAGATCACTGCCTGATCTATCATGTTGGTACAGATGTACAGTTGGTATGCCTGAATAGATCTGATCCAAATATGGAACAGTGTCATAACAGAGCTGGGGTGTTGTTTCTCTTGTAATAAACGCAGTAACTGACTATAGCTCAGAAGTCATTTACTGTTTTTATCACAGCAGCAGAGTTCTTCAAATATGGCCCCCCAGGTCTACCATACTGCAGTGTACCTCCAATCTCATGCTCATCATTTTTTACAGCAGAATGCTACTATAGAGGACTTATTTCTGTGAAAATTTCAGGTTTGTATCTGGTCCCCCAACAGAGATATTCAACCCGAAAGTTAGGGATTTTTTTTTTTTTTTTAAAGAATTGCACTCTCACCCCTATCAAAAATAACTAAAAAAAGTCTCAAATCTGAAATGTTCTATACTTACCTAGGTATCCCCTTACCTAGGAACCCTTCCCGTTCTACATCGACCCTAAAAGTGGAACTGTGAGCAATCGTGAGTGTTGCATTAGGACTTACATTCTAAGTAATAAAAGGAACTAAAATGTGAGTGCTCAGCGAGTGCCCGCTCTTCGAATGTTAACGACTGTGACATTGTTCACTATGGACACATGAGTTTGTTTTGTTTCTGTTCTGTTTCCTCCCTGTGTTGTCATTGGTTTTTGTTCGAGGGTGTGCCTTCATTGTTTTCAGCTGCCAGCACTTAACGCTGATTATGTTCAGGATATAGACCGCTCGCTTCCCTGTACACGTCGTGGATTATTATAATTAATATAGTTAGACAGTAGATGCTATGTACCACGATAGATTAATTTTAGTTTCTGTGAACGCGACTTCGATTTCTGCCTAGCCCTGTGTATGCCTGTTTGCCCATCACCCAACCCACTGCCTGTTTTTGACTATGCATCTGTTTCACGTTTTGGATTTGTCTGCCTGCCTCTTCAATAAAGCTCTTAACTGCAATTGCTTCCGGCTCCATTCCGGATTCATGACAATGTCCTACATGTTTACATATGTCCATGTACCTTTTAATGTGCTTTAGAGATCAGCTTTTGTTCCAAGGAGCTATAAAGCCACCCTGAGTGGCTTTCGTAATCCTGATGCGTCCATGCTCAATACAAAATACCTCTTTTTTTGTTTTGCTCTCTTGAGTTTTCCACACCCACGATTACATTGTAATGTATTCTATGGTGGCTTAGTGCTTAGCATGTTTGCCTTACACCTCTGCGGTTGGGGTTCGAATCCCGCCTCCACCCTCGGTCTTCCCGTGCTTCGGGGGTACTCCAGTATCCTCTCCCAATCCAAAGATATGCGTTGTAGGTTGATTCCCAAATTATCTGTAGTGTGTGAATGTCTGCATGATTATGCTCTGCAATGGGGTGTTCCCCCGCCTTGTGCCCCGAGTCCCCTGGGATAGGCTCCGGCCTGCCCCATGATACTGTGTAGGATGAGCAGTACGTAGAGTAGTCCGTTGACCTCTTACCTCCAGATGGTTAATATCCAGAACGCGCTCGAGTGTCAGCTCCTCGAAATAGAGGCGGTCGCACTCGTCGAAGTCGGTGCTGACCGTCTCGGGGTTGTGGTTCACCACCACTGTGCGCTTGCCCATCTGTCTGAGGGTACGGATACAGGACACGGCACACCAGTCGAACTCCACGCTGCTGCCTAGAACACGAGCGAGTGTCAAACTGAGCCGCCGTTCACTCACAAACTATTAAATCCCTGAAGTGACTTTTCAAACAGAGACTACGGCAGGGAAATTGACTCTTGATGGCACGAGGGTTTGAATACATCTAAATGAATACAATGTAGAGACATGGATTCAGGGATGTAGCAATTTAGTCCAATCGGTTTGGTCCAGAAGTGAAGTGGCCTCAAGAGGAACACCGATTTCGATTCCAGACTTTAAAACCTTTCACCAAACTTCTTTGCGTCATATAATTAGCACGGTGGCATTTCATTTTATTCTCCACTCTATTAATGGCTTCACTAAAAGGACTGAAAGACTGTGGGGTTTAATACACAAGACTAAACCTCCAGCAGTCAGAGTGTGCAATTTATTGCAGATTTGCTGCGGAAACATTTTCCGGCCTTTAAAAAGTCCAATTTATTGGCCATCCCAATACCGCCGAGTGCCTCATGCCTCATGCCCAAACCATTAATAACATAAATTACACTTCACCTGATCCGACTAGTCAAGGGTTTTGGGAGCAGTCCAATGTTTGAGCCATCTGTTTAAAGATTATTAGGTTACAGCTTTCAAGGGTCTCAATTTAGAAAATACAGAAGTTTCCAGAACACCTTCTTTAACAAACAAAGCACGCTGTTATAGGAAAAGGATCAGAGACAGGTAGTGTGATGAAGCGCAATTACTGTAAGCACTTCCCACTTATACAACAGCATTTCACTAAAGCTGACCACTTTGCGTTAATTAAAGAGCCAATAGTATCCCTTTATAGTAGAGTTGTATGCTGTGGAACGTCCATTAAGCAAGTTACTTACGTTCGAGCAGCTATAAACAGTCTTACTTTTGTAAATATCTCTTTTTATTTAAAAAAAAAAAAGACCAATTACTCACCGATGTGATAAGGACCACAGCCTAAAACCATCACACTCTGATCTGTGAAGTCCAGGTCATGTTCCTGTTAGATCAGAACAAGCATGGGTTCACATTTTATGTCAAAAATATGTCATAAAATGTAAAAAAAATAGCAAAACCGTACGTTTTTTTTTTTCCAGGGACCTTGTGCTCAGTAAGAGTAAACTTCAACAAACGATAATTAGTTAATAATGATTAAAAATAGAACCATGACACCTAGAACAGTTATAGAACCCATACAGGAGTACAGTGTGCTTGTGTTTTTGGGATTTTACCACTGTTTTGCGGACAGTTCGTTAGCTACACTGTATACCGTGATACACATCGTGTACCGTAGAAACGTCCGCGAGTATAGCAATACGATATTTTTGTCATATCGCCCAGCGCTAGCGAGCGACCTAGCAACAGCCTAGTGACCAACTGATATATCAGCTCCGTAGCTAACTATAGGATTTACACTTTTAACCTTTTATCCATAAATCCGTTTAACTCTAACGTTTTTTCCATTCTACAACAAAGAAACGTTGTAGTATCGTTCAATCGGACCTTTTTAACGTGTTTAGTGGGTTCTGTCATATAATTTTACCCTTCCAGTTTCATGGCAATGAAAGGAACAATGAAAGGAACAATGAAAGGAATTACAATGAAAGAAACTACAATGTAGGTGGCTTAGTGGTTAGAACGTTCGTCTCACACCTCCAGGGTTCGAGTCCCGCAGGGGCCACCGGGTACTCCGGTTTCCTCCCCCAGTCCAAAGACATGCATGGTAGACTGATTGGCGTGTCTAAAGTGTCCGTAGTGTATGAATGTGTGTGTGAGTGTGTATGTGATTGTGCCCTGTGATGGACTGGCACTCTGTCCAGGGTGTACCCCGCCTTGTGCCAGATGCTCCCTGGGATAGGCTCCAGGTTCCCCGTGACCCTGATAAAGGAGTAAGCGGTAAAGGATGGATGGATGGAACTACAATGTAGTAACAATTATACAATAAATAACGCATTAAAATTATTTATATTATATTATATTATATTATATTATATTATATTATATTATGTTTGATATTTTGTATTATTGGCATTTTTATTGATTTATTTATTTATTTTCTGCTTATATCATGTTGTAGGATTCATGTGTGTAGTTACGTGTTTGTATATATCTTATTGCTTCTATAGTAACAGCTCATTCACAGTTAATACAGTAGACGCTCTGTATGAAAAGGATCAAAAGACATTCTTGAAGTTTTATGTGTGGAGATGTTTGTATAACCTTGCTGTAAGGAGTCTCCTGTGTCAGTGCTTTGTAAGAATCAGATGGAAAGCTTGTTTATTGTTATTGCAAGAAGTTGAAAAGTTCACATCTGCCTATTTAATACGCTGATTAGCTCAGTGTCTCACCTGGCCATGGTAGGTACAGTACAGATAGTTCGTGACAGCAGGATATTCCGCAGCTAGCGTGTCGATCTGAAACACAGAGCGGTCGATATCATTAGTAATCATCGACATTTTTTTTTAAAAAGGGGACTGATAGTAGTGGTGGTGGTTATTAGAGCATGATGTCCTTGACCTGTTTGACCCAGGGCTGGATGTTGTGGCTCAGTCTCAGGGAGCGTGTCTCTGCCTCGGACGCCCTGACGGCCTGGCCCACCTGCCGGTCCGAGAAGCCCTCCTGCTTGGCCTTCAGCAACAGATCGGCTGGAATGGTGGAGCTGAGCGAGCACACCGAAGACTCAAGTTACGCACATAAATCAGTTTATTAGCATTCTAATAGCAAACAATTTCTCACTGTTGCAGACAGAATGCCAATCACACACCGATTTTGATGAACATTTCATATTCATTAATGACGTCATTAATAAGAAAGCAATCGAATACAAATCCATAAATCAAGACAAATACGACTAGCTGCTCGAGTGAAACAGAAGTATTGGCACCCTACGAAAGGAGGAACAGGAAGCGCGTGTCTTTTTATGCGGTAGCCGACACGCTGCGGTGGATGAGCTGCATTAATGGAAGCCCCACTTCTCAAGAGGATGTGCTCTTTCACCGTCCGGTCACCATTTTGATGTTCTCAGCGCTCTGTGAGCATTGCCTTTTATGGAGTCTTGTGGGTGTGGCTAAACGCGAATCGACTGTGATGTGAACCAGCTCATTCATTTATACGCATATATATATATATATATATACAGTGCCTTGCAAAAGTATTCGGCCCCCTTGAACTGTTCGACCTTTTGCCACATTTCAGGCCTCAAAC